>CAXKVY010008684.1:0-34698 GCA_964058915.1 Tetropium fuscum | reverse complement strand
CATGTTCTACACCATGTCAATGTTACTATCATATCTTAGGGTTCGCATAGAGCACAAAGAGCTGTGACCATGAACGCTCCTTCATTCGTAGATTACTGCTACACGATAGATAAGACGTACAAGTGAAAATGGATTTAGTTTTACTGCAATTGGCATGCAGCAGAGCTGCCAAATAATGCCCAGATAATATTCGCGTTAATTCGAATGCGTTTTGTAAACAAAGCAGCAATCCGTGGGCTATTAAGGACACTTCGCGATGCCTATCCATTTTCTATACTATGCCATTGTAACTACCATATCTTAGCGTTCGCATACAGTACCTAGAGTTGTGACCTTGAACGCTCCTTCATAAGTAGATAACTCCTACACGATAGAAAAGACGTTCAAGAGAAAACGGTCTAAGTTTTACTGCAATTAGTATCCAGCAGAGCTTTCAAAAAGTACCCAATTAATATACACGTCAATTCGAACGCGTTTTGTACGCAAAGTATTAATCCGCGGGCTATATAAGGCACTTCGCGATGTCTATCCATGTTCTATACCATGCCAATGTAACTATCATATCTTAGCGTTCGCATAGAGCACCTAGAGTTGTGACCTTGACCACTCCTTCATAAGTAGATAACTACTACACAATAGAAAAGACGTACAAGTGAAAATGGATTTAGTTTTACTGCAATTAGCATGCAGCAGAGCTGCCAAATATTGCCCAGATAATATACGCGTTAATTCGAATGCGTTTTGTAAACAAAGCAGCAATCCGTAGGCTATTAAGGACATTTCGCGATGCCTATCCATTTTCTATACCATGCCATTGTAACTACCATATCTTAGCGTTCGCATACAGTACCTAGAGTTGTGACCTTGAACGCTCCTTCATAAGTAGATAACTCCTACACGATAGAAAATGCGTTCAAGAGAAAACGGTCTAAGTTTTACTGCAATTGGTATGCAGCAGAGCTTTCAGAAAATGCCCAAATAATATACACGTTAATTCGAACCCGTTTTGTACGCAAAGTAGCAATCCGCGGGCAATATAAGGCACTTAGCGATGTCTATCTATGTTCTATACCATGCCAATGAAACTATCATATCATAGCGTTCGCATACAGCACCTAGAGTTGTGACCTTGAACGCTCCTTCATAAGTAGATAACTCCTACACGATAGAAACGACGTTCAAGAGAAAGCGGTCTAAGTTTTACTGCAATTAGTATGCAGCAGAGCTTTCAAAAAGTACCCAATTAATATACACGTCAATTCGAACGCGTTTTGTACGCAAAGTAGCAATCCGCGGGCTATATAAGGCACTTAGCGATGTCTATCTATGTTCTATACCATGCCAATGTAACTATCATATCTTAGCGTTCGCATACAGCACCTAGAGTTGTGACCTTGAACGCTCCTTCATAAGTAGATAACTCCTACACGATAGAAAAGACGTTCAAGAGAAAACGGTCGAAGTTTTACTGCAATTAGTATGCAGCAGAGCTTTCAGAAAATGCCCACATAATATACACGTTAATTCGAACCCGTTTTGTACGAAAAGTAGCAATCCGCGGGCAATATAAGGCACTTAGCGATGTCTATCTATGTTCTATACCATGCCAATGTAACTATCATTTCTTTGCGTTCGCATACAGCACCTAGAGTTGTGACCTTGAACGCTCCTTCATAAGTAGATAACTCCTACACGATAGAAAAGACGTTCAAGAGAAAGCGGTCTAAGTTTTACTGCAATTAGTATGCAGCAGAGCTTTCAAAAAGTACCCAATTAATATACACGTCAATTCGAACGCGTTTTGTACGCAAAGTAGCAATCCGCGGGCTATATAAGGCACTTCGCGTGGTCTATCCATGTTCTATACCATGCCAATGTAACTACCATATCTTAGCGTTCGCATAGAGCACCTAGAGTTGTGACCTTGAACACTCTTTCATAAGTAGATAACTCCTACACGATAGAAAAGACGTTCAAGAGAAAACGGTCTAAATTTTACTGCAATTAGTATGCAGCAGAGCTTTCAGAAAATGCACAAATAATATACACGTTAATTCTAATGCGTTTTGTAAACAAAGCAGCAATCCGTGAGCTATTAAGGACACTTCGCGATGTCTATCCATGTTCTATACCATGCCAATGTAACTATCATATCTTAGGGTTCGCATAGAGCACCTAGAGTTGTGACCTTGACCGCTCCTTCATAAGTAGATAACTACTACACAATAGAAAAGACGTACAAATGAAAATGGATTTAGTTTTACTGCAGTTACCATGCAGCAGAGCTGCCAAATAATGCCCAGATAATATACGCGTTAATTCTAATGCGTTTTGTACACAAAGCAGCAATCCGTGGGCTATTAAGGACACTTCGCGATGCCTATCCATGTTCTACACCATGTCAATGTTACTATCATATCTTAGGGTTCGCATAGAGCACAAAGAGCTGTGACCTTGAACGCTCCTTCATTCGTAGATTACTGCCACACGATAGAAAAGACGTTCAAGAGAAAACGGTCGAAGTTTTACTGCAATTAGTATGCAGCAGAGCTTTCAGAAAATGCCCAAATAATATACACGTTAATTCGAACCCGTTTTGTACCCAAAGTAGCAATCCGCGGGCAATATAAGGCACTTAGCGATGTCTATCTATGTTTTATACCATGCCAATGTAACTATCATATCTTAGCGTTCGCATACAGCACCTAGAGTTGTGACCTTGAACGCTCCTTCATAAGTAGATAACTCCTACACGATAGAAAAGACGTTCAAGAGAAAACGGTCTAAGTTTTACTGCAATTAGTATGCAGCAGAGCTTTCGAAAAGTACCCAATTGATATACACGTCAATTCGAACACGTTTTGTACGCAAAGTATCAATCCGCGGGCTATATAAGGCACTTCGCGATGTCTATACATGTTCTATACCATGCCAATGTAACTATCATATCTTAGCGTTCGCATAGAGCACCTATAGTTGTGACCTTGACCGCTCCTTCATAAGTAGATAACTACTACACAATAGAAAAGACGTACAAGTGAAAATGGATTTAGTTTTACTGCAATTACCATGCAGCAGAGCTGCCAAATAATGCCCAGATAATAAACGCGTTAATTCTAATGCGTTTTGTAAACAAAGCATCAATCCGTGGGCTATTAAGGACACTTTGCGATGCCTATCCATTTTCTATACCACGCCATTGTAACTACCATTTCTTAGCGTTTGCATACAGCACCTAGAGTTGTGACCTTGAACGCTCCTTCATATGTAGATAACTCCTACACGATAGAAAAGACGTTGAAGAGAAAACGGTCTAAGTTTTACTGCAAATAGTATGCGGCAGAGCTTTCAGTAAATGCCCAAATAATATACACGTTAATTCGAACGCGTTTTGTACGCAAAGTAGCAATTCGCGGGTAATATAAGGCACTTCACGATGTATATCCATGTTCTATACCATGCCAATGTAACTATCATCTCTTAGCGTTCGCATAGAGCACCTAGAGTTGTGACCTTGACCGCTCCTTCATAAGTAGATAACTACTACACAATAGAAAAGACGTACAAGTGAAAATGGATTTAGTTTTACTGCAATTACCATGCAGCAGAGCTGCCAAATAATGCCCAGATAATATACGCGTTAATTTTAATGCGTTTTGTAAACAAAGCAGCAATCCGTGGGCTATTAAGGACACTTCGCGATGCCTATCCATGTTCTACACCATGTCAATGTTACTATCATATCTTAGGGTTCGCATAGAGCACAAGGAGCTGTGACCTTGAACGCTCCTTCATTTGTAGATTACTGCTACACGATAGAAAAGACGTACAAATGAAAATGGATTTAGTTTTGCTGCAATTACCATGCAGCAGAGCTGCCAAATAATGCCCAGATAATATACGCGTTAATTCTAATGCGTTTTGTAAACAAAGCAGCAATCCGTGGGCTATTAAGGACACTTCGCGATGTCTATCCATTTTCTATACCATGCCAATGTAACTATCATATCTTAGCGTTCGCATAGAGCACCTAGAGTTGTGACCTTGAACGCTCCTTCATAAGTAGATAACTACTACACAATAGAAAAGACGTACAAGTGAAAATTGATTTAGTTTTACGGCAATTAGCATGCACCAGAGCTGCCAAATAATGCCCAGATAATATACGCGTTAATTCTAATGCATTTTGTAAACATAGCAGCAATCCGTGGGCTATTAAGGACACTTTGCGATGCCTATCCATTTTCTATACCATGCCATTGTAACTACCATATCTTAGCGTTCGCATACAGTACCTAGAGTTGTGACCTTGAACGCTCCTTCATAAGTAGATAACTCCTACACGATAGAAAAGACGTTCAAGAGAAAACGGTCGAAGTATTACTGCCATTAGTATGCAGCAGAGCTTTCAGAAAATGCCCAAATAATATACACGTTAATTCGAACCCGTTTTGTACGCAAAGTAGCAATCCGCGGGCAATATAAGGCACTTAGCGATGTCTATCTATCTTCTATACCATGCCAATGTAACTATCATATCTTAGCGTTCGCATACAGCACCTAGAGTTGTGACCTTGAACGCTCCTTCATAAGTAGGTAACTCCTACACGATAGAAAAGACGTTCAAGAGAAAACGGTCTAAGTTTTACTGCAATTAGTATGCAGCAGATCTTTCAAAAAGTACCCAATTAATACACATGTCAATTCGAACGCGTTTTGTACGCAAAGAAGCAATCCGCGGGCTATATAATGCACTTCGCGATGTCTATCCATGTTCTATACCATGCCAATGTAACTACCATATCTTAGCGTTCGCATAGAGCAAATAGAATTGTGACCTTGAACGCTCCTTCATAAGTAGATAACTCCTACACGATAGAAAAGACGTTCAAGAGAAAACGGTCTAAGATTTACTGCAATTAGTATGCAGCAGAGCTTTCAGAAAATGCCCAAATAATATACACGTTAATTCGAACCCGTTTTGTACGCAAAGTAGCAATCCGCGGGCAATATAAGGCACTTAGCGATGTCTATCTATGTTCTATATCATGCCAATGTAACTATCATATCTTAGCGTTCGCATAGAGCTCCTAGAGTTGTGACCTTGAAAGCTCCTTCATAAGTAGATATCGCCTACACGATATAAAAGACGTACAATAGAAAACGGACTAAGTTTAACTGCAATTAGCATGCAGCAGAGCTGCCAAATAATGCCCAGATAATATACGCGTTAATTTTAATGCGTTTTGTAAACAAAGCAGCAATCCGTGGGCTATTAAGGACACTTCGCGATGCCTATCCATGTTCTACACCATGTCAATGTTACTATCATATCTTAGGGTTCGCATAGAGCACAAGGAGCTGTGACCTTGAACGCTCCTTCATTTGTAGATTACTGCTACACGATAGAAAAGACGTACAAGTGAAAATGGATTTAGTTTTACTGCAATTACCATGCAGCAGAGCTGCCAAATAATGCCCAGATAATATACGCGTTAATTCTAATGCGTTTTGTAAACAAGGCAGCAATCCGTGGGCTATTAAGGACTCTTAGCGATGCCTATCCATTTTCTATATCATGCCATTGTAACTACCATATATTAGCGTTCGCTTACAGTACCTAGAGTTGTGACCTTGAACGCTCCTTCATAAGTATATAACTCCTACACGATAGAAAAGACGTACAAGTGAAAATGGATTTAGTTTTACTGCAATTACCATGCAGCAGAGCTGCCAAATAATGCCCAGATAATATACGCGTTAATTCTAATGCGTTTTGTAAACAAAGCAGCAATCCGTGGGCTATTAAGGACACTTCGCGATGCCTATCCATGTTCTACACCATGTCAATGTTACTATCATATCTTAGGGTTCGCATAGAGCACAAAGAGCTGTGACCTTGAACGCTCCTTCATTTGTAGAGTACTGCTACACGATAGAAAAGACGTACAAGTGAAAATGGATTTAGTTTTACTGCAATTAGCATGCAGCAGAGCTGCCAAATAATGCCCAGATAATATATGCGTTAATTCGAATGCGTTTTGTAAACAAAGCAGCAATCCGTGGGCTATTAAGGACACTTCGCGATGCCTATCCATTTTCTATACCATGCCATTGTAACTACCATATCTTAGCGTTCGCATACAGTACCTAGAGTTGTGACCTTGAACGCTCCTTCATAAGTAGATAACTCCTACACGATAGAAAAAGCGTTCAAGAGAAAACGGTCTAAGTTTTACTGCAATTAGAATGCAGCAGAGCTTTCAGAAAATGCCCAAATAATATACACGTTAATTCAAACCCGTTTTGTACGCAAAGTAGCAATCCGCGGGCAATATAAGGCACTTAGCGATGTCTATCTATGTTCTATACCATGCCAATGTAACTGTCTAATCTTAGCGTTCACATACAGTACCTAGAGATGTGACCTTGAACGCTCCTTCATAAGTAGATAACTCCTACACGATAGAAAAGACGTTCAAGAGAAAGCGGTCTAAGTTTTACTGCAATTAGTATGCAGCAGAGCTTTCAAAAAGTACCCAATTAATAAACACGTCAATTCGAACGCGTTTTGTACGCAAAGTAGCAATCCGCGGGCTATATAAGGCACTTCGCGATGTCTATCCATGTTCTATACCATGCCAATGTAACTACCATATCTTAGCGTTCGCATAGAGCACCTAGAGTTGTGACCTTGAACACTCCTTCATAAGTAGATAACTCCTACACGATAGAAAAGACGTTCAAGAGAAAACGGTCCAAATTTTACTGCAATTAGCATGCAGCAGAGCTGCCAAATAATGCCCAGATAATATACGCGTTAATTCTAATGCGTTTTGAAAACAAAGCAGCAATCCGTGGGCTATTAAGGACACTTTGCGATGCCTATCCATTTTCTGTACCATGCCATTGTAACTACCATATCTTAGCGTTTGCATACAGTACCTAGAGTTGTGACCTTGAACGCTCCTTCATAAGTAGATAACTCCTACACGATAGAAAAGACGTTCAAGAGAAAACGGTCTAAGTTTTACTGCAATTAGTATGCAGCAGAGCTTTCAGAAAATGCCCAAATAATATACACGTTAATTCGAACCCGTCTTGTACGCAAAGTAGCAATCCGCGGGCAATATAAGGCACTTAGCGATGTCTATCTATGTTCTATACCATGCCAATGTAACTATCATATCTTAGCGTTCGCATAGAGCTCCTAGAGTTGTGACCTTGAACGCTCCTTCATAAGTAGATATCTCCTACACGATATAAGAGACGTACAATAGAAAACGGACTAAGTTTATCTGCAATTAGCATGCAGCAGAGCTGCCAAATAAAGCCCAGATAATATACGCGTTAATTCGAATGCGTTTTGTAAACAAAGCAGCAATCCGTGGGCTATTAAGGACACTTCGCGATGCCTATCCATTTTCTATACTATGCCATTGTAACTACCATATCTTAGCGTTCGCATACAGTACCTAGAGTTGTGACCTTGAACGCTCCTTCATAAGTAGATAACTCCTACACGATAGAAAAGACGTTCAAGAGAAAACGGTCTAAGTTTTACTGCAATTAGTATCCAGCAGAGCTTTCAAAATGTACCCAATTAATATACACGTCAATTCGAACGCGTTTTGTACGCAAAGTATTAATCCGCGGGCTATATAAGGCACTTCGCGATGTCTATCCATGTTCTATACCATGCCAATGTAACTATCATATCTTAGCGTTCGCATAGAGCACCTGAGTTGTGACCTTGAACGCTCCTTCATAAGTAGGTAACTCCTACACGATAGAAAAGACGTTCAAGAGAAAACGGTCTAAGTTTTACTGCAATTAGTATCCAGCAGAGCTTTCAAAATGTACCCAATTAATATACACGTCAATTCGAACGCGTTTTGTGCGCAAAGTAGCAATCCGCGGGCTATATAAGGCACTTCGCGATGTCTATCCATGTTCTATACCATGCCAATGTAACTACCATATCTTAGCGATCGCATAGAGCACATAGAGTTGTGACCTTGAACGCTCCTTCATAAGTAGATAACTCCTACACGATAGTAAAGACGTTCAAGAGAAAACGGTCTAAGATTTACTGCAATTAGTATGCAGCAGAGTTTTCAGAAAATGCCCAAATAATATACACGTTAATTCGAACCCGTTTTGTACGCAAAGTAGCAATCCGCGGGCAATATAAGGCACTTAGCGATGGCTATCTATGTTCTATACCATGCCAATGTAACTATCATATCTTAGCGTTCGCATAGAGCTCCTAGAGTTGTGACCTTGAACGCTCCTTCATAAGTAGATATCGCCTACACGATATAAAAGACGTACAATAGAAAACGGACTAAGTTTAACTGCAATTAGCAGGCAGCAGAGCTGCCAAATAATGCCCAGATAATATACGCGTTAATTCGAATGCGTTTTGTAAACAAAGCAGCAATCCGTGGGCTATTAAGGACACTTCGCGATGCCTATCCATGTTCTACACCATGTCAATGTTACTATCATATCTTAGGGTTCGCATAGAGCACAAAGAGCTGTGACCTTGAACGTTCCTTCATTTGTACATTACTGCTACACGATAGAAAAGACGTACAAGTGAAAATGGATTTAGTTTTACTGCAATTAGCATGCAGCAGAGCTGCCAAATAATGCCCAGATAATATATGCGTTAATTCGAATGCGTTTTGTAAACAAAGTAGCAATCCGTGGGCTATTAAGGACACTTCGCGATGCCTATCCATTTTCTATACCATGCCATTGTAACTACCATATCTTAGCGTTCGCATACAGTACCTTGGGTTGTGACCTTGAACGCTCCTTCATAAGTAGATAACTCCTACACGATAGAAAAAGTGTTCAAGAGAAAACGGTCTAAGTTTTACTGCAATTAGAATGCAGCAGAGCTTTCAGAAAATGCCCAAATAATATACACGTTAAGTCGAACCCGTTTTGTACGCAAAGTAGCAATCCGCGGGCAATATAAGGTACTTAGCGATGTCTATCTATGTTCTATACCATGCCAATGTAACTAACTAATCTTAGCGTTCGCATACAGTACCTAAAGATGTGACCTTGAACGCTCCTTCATAAGTAGATAACTCCTACACGATAGAAAAGACGTTCAAGAGAAAGCGGTCTAAGTTTTACTGCAATTAGTATGCAGCAGAGCTTTCAAAAAGTACCCAATTAATATATACGTCAATTCGAACGCGTTTTGTACGCAAAGTAGCAATCCGCGGGCCATATAAGGCACTTCGCGATGTCTATCCATGTTCTATACCATGCCAATGTAACTATCATATCTTAGCGTTCGCATAGAGCAGCTAGAGTTGTGACTTTGACCGCTCCTTCATAAGTAGATAACTACTACACGATAGAAAAGACGTACAAGTGAAAATGGATTTAGTTTTACTGCAATTACCATGCAGCAGAGCTGCCAAATAATGCCCAGATAAAATATGCGTTAATTCTAATGCGTTTTGTAAACAAAGCAGCAATCCGTGAGCTATTAAGGACACTTCGCGATGTCTATCCATGTTCTGTACCATGCCAATGAAACTATCATATCTTAACGTTCGCATAGGGCACCTAGAGTTGTGACCTTGAACGCTACTTCATAAGTAGATAACTACTACACAATAGAAAAGACGTACAAGTGAAAATGGATTTAGTTTTACGGCAATTAGCATGCAGCAGAGCTGCCAAATAATGCCCAGATAATATACGCGTTAATTCTAATGCGTTTTGTAAACAAAGCAGCAATCCGTGGGCTATTAAGGACACTTTGCGCTGCCTATCCATTTTCTATACCAAGCCATTGTAACTACCATATCTTAGCGTTCGCATACAGTACCTAGAGTTGTGACCTTGAACGCTCCTTCATAAGTAGGTAACTCCTACACGATAGAAAAGACGTTCAAGAGAAAACGGTCTAAGTTTTACTGCAATTAGTATGCAGCAGATCTTTCAAAAAGTACCCAATTAATATACACGTCAATTCGAACGCGTTTTGTACGCAAAGTAGCAATCCGCGGGCTATATAAGGCACTTCGCGATGTCTATTACTACACAATAGAAAAGACGTACAAGTGAAAATGGATTTAGTTTTACGGCAATTAGCATGCAGCAGAGCTGCCAAATAATGCCCAGATAATATACGCGTTAATTCTAATGCGTTTTGTAAACAAAGCAGCAATCCGTGGGCAATTAAGGACACTTCGCGTTGTCTATCCATGTTATATACCATGCCAATGTAACTATCATATCTTAGAGTTCGCATAGAGCACCTAGAGTTGTGACCTTGAACGCTCCTTCATAAGTAGATAACTACTACACAATAGAAAAGACGTACAAGTGAAAATGGATTTAGTATTACGGCAATTAGCATGCAGCAGAGCTGCCAAATAATGCCCAGATAATATACGCGTTAATTCTAATGCGTTTTGTAAACAAAGCAGCAATCCGTGGGCTATTAAGGACACTTCGCGATGTCTATCCATTTTCTATACCATGCCATTGTAACTACCATATCTTAGCGTTTGCATACAGTACCTAGAGTTGTGACCTTGAACGCTCCATCATAAGTAGATAACTCCTACACGATAGAAAAGACGTTCAAGAGAAAACGGTCGAAGTTTTACTGCAATTAGTATGCAGCAGAGCTTTCAGAAAATGCCCAAATAATATACACGTTAATTCGAACCCGTTTTGTACGCAAAGTAGCAATCCGCGGGCAATATTAGCGATGTCTATCTATGTTCTATACCATGCCAATGTAACTATCATATCTTAGAGTTCGCATACAGCACCTAGAGTTGTGACCTTGAACGCTCCTTCATAAGTAGATAACTCCTTCACGATAGATAAGACGTTCAAGAGAAAACCGTCTAAGTTTTACTGCAATTAGTATGCAGCAGAGCTTTCGAAAAGTACCCATTTAATATACACGTCAATTCGAACGCGTTTTGTACGCAAAGTATCAATCCGCGGGCTATATAATGCACTTCGCGATGTCTATCCATGTTCTATACCATGCCAATGTAACTATCATATCTTAGCGTTCGCATAGAGCACCTAGAGTTGTGACCTTGACCGCTCCTTCATAAGTAGATAACTACTACACAATAGAAAAGACGTACAAGTGAAAATGGATTTAGTTTTACTGCAATTACCATGCAGCAGAGCTGCCAAATAATGCCCAGATAATATACGCGTTAATTCTAATGCGTTTTGTAAACAAAGCAGCAATCCGTGGGCTATTAAGGACACTTCGCGATGCCTATCCATGTTCTCCACCATGTCAATGTTACTATCATATCTTAGGGTTCGCATAGAGCACAAAGAGCTGTGACGCTCCTTCATTCGTAGATTACTGCTACACGATAGAAAAGACGTACAAGTGAAAATGGATTCAGTTTTACTGCAATTAGCATGCCAATTAATGCCCAAATAATATACGCGTTAATTCGAATGCGTTTTGTAAACAAAGCAGCAATCCGTGGGCTATTAAGGACACTTTGCGATGCCTATCCATTTTCTATACCATGCCATTGTTACTACCATATCTTAGCGTTCGCATACAGTACCTAGAGTTGTGACCTTGAACGCTCCTTCATAAGTAGATAACTCCTACACGATAGAAAAGGCGTACAAAAGAAAACGGTTTACTGCAATTAGTATGCAGCAGAGCTTTCAGAAAATGCCCAAATAATATACACGTTAATTCGAACCCGTTTTGTATGCAAAGTAGCAATCCGCGGGCAATATAAGGCACTTAGCGATGTCTATCTATGTTCTATATCATGCCAATGTAACTATCATATCTTATTGTTCGCATACAGCACCTAGTGTTGTGACCTTGAACGCTCCTTCATAAGTAGATAACTCCTACACGATATAAAAGACGTTCAAGAGAAAGCGGTCTAAGTTTTACTGCAATTAGTATGCAGCAGAGCTTTCAAAAAGTACCCAATTAATATACACGTCAATTCGAACGCGTTTTGTACGCAAAGTAGCAATCCGCGGGCTATATAAGGCACTTCGCGATGTCTATCCATGTTCTATACCATGCCAATGTAACTACCATATCTTAGCGTTCGCATAGAGCACCTAGAGTTGTGACCTTGAACACTCCTTCATAAGTAGATAACTCCTACACGACAGAAAAGACGTTCAAGAGAAAACGGTCTAAATTTTACTGCAATTAGTATGCAGCAGAGCTTTCAGAAAATGCCCAAATAATATACACGTTAGTTCGAACCCGTTTTGTACGCAAAGTAGCAATCCGCGGGCAATATAAGGCATTAAGCGATGTCTATCTATTTTCTATACCATGCCAATGTAACTATCATATCTTAGCGTTCCCATACAGCACCTAGAGTTGTGACCTTGAACGCTCCTTCATAAGTAGATAACTCCTACACGATAGAAAAGACGTTCAAGAGAAAGCGGTCTAAGTTTTACTGCAATTAGTATGCAGCAGAGCTTTCGAAAAGTACCCAATTAATATACACGTCAATTCGAACGCGTATTGTACGCAAAGTATCAATGCGCGGGCTATATAAGGCACTTCGCGATGTCTTTACATGTTCTATACCATGCCAATGTAACTATCATATCTTAGCGTTCGCATAGAGCACCTAGAGTTGTGACCTTGAACGCTCCTTCATAAGTAGATAACTACTATACAATAGAAAAGACGTACAAGTGAAAGTGGATTTAGTTTTACTGCAATTACCATGCAGCAGAGCTGCCAAATAATGCCCAGATAATAAACGCGTTAATTCTAATGCGTCTTGTAAACAAAGCAGCAATCCGTGGGCTATTAAGGACACTTTGCGATGCCTATCCATTTTCTATACCACGCCATTGTAACTACCATATCTTAGCGTTTGCATACAGCACTTAGAGTTGTGACTTTGAACGCTCCTTCATATGTAGATAACTCCTACACGATAGAAAAGACGTTGAAGAGAAAACGGTCTAACTTTTACTGCAATTAGTATGCGGCAGAGCTTTCAGTAAATGCCCAAATAATATACACGTTAATTCGAACACGTTTTTTACCCAAAGTAGCAATCCGCGGGTAATATAAGGTACTTCGCGATGCCTATCCATGTTCTACACCATGTCAATGTTACTATCATATCTTAGGGTTCGCATAGAGCACAAGGAGCTGTGACCTTGAACGCTCCTTCATTTGTAGATTACTGCTACACGATAGAAAAGACGTACAACTGAAAATGGATTTAGTTTTACTGCAATTACCATGCAGCAGAGCAGCCAAAGAATGCCCAGATAATATACGCGTTAATTCTATTGCGTTTTGTAAACAAAGCAGCACTCCGTGGGCTATTAAGGACACTTCGCGATGTCTATCCATTTTCTATACCATGCCAATGTAACTATCATATCTTAGCGTTCGCATAGAGCACCTAGAGTTGTGACCTTGAACGCTCCTTCATAAGTAGATAACTCCTACACGATAGAAAAGACGTTCAAGAGAAAACGGTCGAAGTTTTACTGCAATTAGTATGCAGCAGAGCATTCAGAAAATGCCCAAATAATATACACGTTAATTCGAACCCGTCTTGTACGCAAAGCAGCAATCCGCGGGCAATATAAGGCACTTAGCGATGTCTATCTATGTTCTATACCATGCCAATGTAACTATCATATCTTAGCGTTCGCATACAGCACCTAGAGTTGTGACCTTGAACGCTCCTTCATATGTAGATAACTCCTACACGATAGAAAAGTCGTTGAAGAGAAAACGGTTTAAGTTTTACTGCAATTAGTATGCAGCAGAGCTTTCTGTAAATGCCCAAATAATATACACGTTAATTCGAACGCGTTTTGTACGCAAAGTAGCAATCCGCGGGTAATATAAGGCACTTCACGATGCCTATCCATGTTCTATACCATGCCAATGTAACTATCATATCTTAGCGTTCGCATAGAGCACCTATAGTTGTGACCTTGACCGCTCCTTCATAAGTAGATAACTACTATACAATAGAAAAGACGTACAAGTGAAAATTGATTTAGTTTTACTGTATTACCATGCAGCAGAGCTGCCAAATAATGCCCAGATAATAAACGCGTTAATTCTAATGCGTCTTGTAAACAAAGCAGCAATCCGTGGGCTATTAAGGACACTTTGCGATGCCTATCCATTTTCTATACCACGCCATTGTAACTACCATATCTTAGCGTTTGCATACAGTACCTAAAGTTGTGACCTTGAACGCTCCTTCATATGTAGATAACTCCTACACGATAGAAAAGACGTTGAAGAGAAAACGGTCTAACTTTTACTGCAATTAGTATGCGGCAGAGCTTTCAGTAAATGCCCAAATAATATACACGTTAATTCGAACGCGTTTTGTACGCAAAGTAGCAATCCGCGGGTAATATAAGGCACTTCACGATGTCTATCCATGTTCTATACCATGCCAATGTAACTATCATATCTTAGCGTTCGCATAGAGCACCTAGAGTTGTGACCTTGACCGCTCCTTCATAAGTAGATAACTACTACACAATAGAAAAGACGTACAAGTGAAAATGGATTTAGTTTTACTGCAATTACCATGCAGCAGAGCTGCCAAATAATGCCCAGATAATATACGCGTTAATTCTAATGCGTTTTGTAAACAAAGCAGCAATCCGTGGGCTATTAAGGACACTTCGCGATGCCTATCCATTTTCTATACCATGCCATTGTAACTACCATATCTTAGCGTTCGCATACAGTACCTAGAGTTGTGACCTTGAACGCTCCTTCATAAGTAGGTAACTCCTACACGATAGAAAAGACGTTCAAGAGAAAACGGTCTAAGTTTTACTGCAATTAGTATGCAGCAGATCTTTCAAAAAGTACCCAATTAATATACACGTCAATTCGAACGCGTTTTGTACGCAAAGTAGCAATCCGCGGGCTATATAAGGCACTTCGCGATGTCTATCCATGTTCTATACCATGCCAATGTAACTACCATATCTTAGCGTTCGCATAGAGCACATAGAGTTGTGACCTTGAGCGCTCCTTCATAAGTAGATAACTCCTACACGATAGAAAAGACGTTCAAGAGAAATCGGTCCAAGATTTACTGCAATTAGTATGCAGCAGAGCTTTCAGAAAATGCCCAAATAATATACACGTTAATTCGAACCCGTTTTGTACGCAAAGTAGCAATCCGCGGGCTATATAAGGCACTTCGCGATGTCTTTACATGTTCTATACCATGCCAATGTAACTATCATATCTTAGCGTTCGCATAGAGCACCTAGAGTTGTGACCTTGAACGCTCCTTCATAAGTAGATAACTACTATACAATAGAAAAGACGTACAAGTGAAAATGGATTTAGTTTTACTGCAATTACCATGCAGCAGAGCTGCCAAATAATGCCCAGATAATAAACGCGTTAATTCTAATGCGTCTTGTAAACAAAGCAGCAATCCGTGGGCTATTAAGGACACTTTGCGATGCCTATCCATTTTCTATACCACGCCATTGTAACTACCATATCTTAGCGTTTGCATACAGCACTTAGAGTTGTGACTTTGAACGCTCCTTCATATGTAGATAACTCCTACACGATAGAAAAGACGTTGAAGAGAAAACGGTCTAACTTTTACTGCAATTAGTATGCGGCAGAGCTTTCAGTAAATGCCCAAATAATATACACGTTAATTCGAACGCGTTTTGTACGCAAAGTAGCAATCCGCGGGTAATATAAGGCACTTCACGATGTCTATCCATGTTCTATACCATGCCAATGTAACTATCGTATCTTATCGTTCGCACAGAGCACCTAGAGTTGTGACCTTGACCGCTCCTTCATAAGTGGATAACTACTACACAATAGAAAAGACGTACAAGTTAAATTGGATTTAGTTTTACTGAAATTACCATGCAGCAGAGCTGCCAAATAATGCCCAGATAATATACGCGTTAATTCTAATGCGTTTTGTAAACAAAGCAGCAATCCGTGGGCTATTAAGGACACTTCGCGATGCCTATCCATGTTCTACACCATGTCAATGTTACTATCATATCTTAGGGTTCGCATAGAGCACAAGGAGCTGTGACCTTGAACGCTCCTTCATTTGTAGATTACTGCTACACGATAGAAAAGACGTACAACTGAAAATGGATTTAGTTTTACTGCAATTACCATGCAGCAGAGCAGCCAAATAATGCCCAGATAATATACGCGTTAATTCTATTGCGTTTTGTAAACAAAGCAGCACTCCGTGGGCTATTAAGGACACTTCGCGATGTCTATCCATTTTCTATACCATGCCAATGTAACTATCATATCTTATCGTTCGCATAGAGCACCTAGAGTTGTGACCTTGAACGCTCCTTCATAAGTAGATAACTACTACACAATAGAAAATACGTACAAGTGAAAATGGATTTAGTTTTACGGCAATTAGCATGCAGCAGAGCTGCCAAATAATGCCCAGATAATATACGCGTTAATTCTAATGCGTTTTGTAAACAAAGCAGCAATCCGTGGGCTATTAAGGACACTTTGCGCTGCCTATCCATTTTCTATACCATGCCATTGTAACTACCATATCTTAGCGTTCGCATACAGTACCTAGAGTTGTGACCTTGAACGCTCCTTCATAAGTAGGTAACTCCTACACGATAGAAAAGACGTTCAAGAGAAAACGGTCTAAGTTTTACTGCAATTAGTATGCAGCAGATCTTTCAAAAAGTACCCAATTAATATACACGTCAATTCGAACGCGTTTTGTACGCAAAGTAGCAATCCGCGGGCTATATAAGGCACTTCGCGATGTCTATTACTACACAATAGAAAAGACGTACAAGTGAAAATGGATTTAGTTTTACGGCAATTAGCATGCAGCAGAGCTGCCAAATAATGCCCAGATAATATACGCGTTAATTCTAATGCGTTTTGTAAACAAAGCAGCAATCCGTGGGCAATTAAGGACACTTCGCGTTGTCTATCCATGTTATATACCATGCCAATGTAACTATCATATCTTAGAGTTCGCATAGAGCACCTAGAGTTGTGACCTTGAACGCTCCTTCATAAGTAGATAACTACTACACAATAGAAAAGACGTACAAGTGAAAATGGATTTAGTATTACGGCAATTAGCATGCAGCAGAGCTGCCAAATAATGCCCAGATAATATACGCGTTAATTCTAATGCGTTTTGTAAACAAAGCAGCAATCCGTGGGCTATTAAGGACACTTCGCGATGTCTATCCATTTTCTATACCATGCCATTGTAACTACCATATCTTAGCGTTTGCATACAGTACCTAGAGTTGTGACCTTGAACGCTCCATCATAAATAGATAACTCCTACACGATAGAAAAGACGTTCAAGAGAAAACGGTCGAAGTTTTACTGCAATTAGTATGCAGCAGAGCTTTCAGAAAATGCCCAAATAATATGCACGTTAATTCGAACCCGTTTTGTACGCAAAGTAGCAATCCGCGGGCAATATTAGCGATGTCTATCTATGTTCTATACCATGCCAATGTAACTATCATATCTTAGAGTTCGCATACAGCACCTAGAGTTGTGACCTTGAACGCTCCTTCATAAGTAGATAACTCCTTCACGATAGATAAGACGTTCAAGAGAAAACCGTCTAAGTTTTACTGCAATTAGTATGCAGCAGAGCTTTCGAAAAGTACCCATTTAATATACACGTCAATTCGAACGCGTTTTGTACGCAAAGTATCAATCGGCGGGCTATATAATGCACTTCGCGATGTCTATCCATGTTCTATACCATGCCAATGTAACTATCATATCTTAGCGTTCGCATAGAGCACCTAGAGTTGTGACCTTGACCGCTCCTTCATAAGTAGATAACTACTACACAATAGAAAAGACGTACAAGTGAAAATGGATTTAGTTTTACTGCAATTACCATGCAGCAGAGCTGCCAAATAATGCCCAGATAATATACGCGTTAATTCTAATGCGTTTTGTAAACAAAGCAGCAATCCGTGGGCTATTAAGGACACTTCGCGATGCCTATCCATGTTCTCCACCATGTCAATGTTACTATCATATCTTAGGGTTCGCATAGAGCACAAAGAGCTGTGACGCTCCTTCATTCGTAGATTACTGCTACACGATAGAAAAGACGTACAAGTGAAAATGGATTTAGTTTTACTGCAATTAGCATGCCAATTAATGCCCAAATAATATACGCGTTAATTCGAATGCGTTTTGTAAACAAAGCAGCAATCCGTGGGCTATTAAGGACACTTTGCGATGCCTATCCATTTTCTATACCATGCCATTGTTACTACCATATCTTAGCGTTCGCATACAGTACCTAGAGTTGTGACCTTGAACGCTCCTTCATAAGTAGATAACTCCTACACGATAGAAAAGGCGTACAAAAGAAAACGGTTTACTGCAATTAGTATGCAGCAGAGCTTTCAGAAAATGCCCAAATAATATACACGTTAATTCGAACCCGTTTTGTATGCAAAGTAGCAATCCGCGGGCAATATAAGGCACTTAGCGATGTCTACCTATGTTCTATATCATGCCAATGTAACTATCATATCTTATTGTTCGCATACAGCACCTAGTGTTGTGACCTTGAACGCTCCTTCATAAGTAGATAACTCCTACACGATATAAAAGACGTTCAAGAGAAAGCGGTCTAAGTTTTACTGCAATTAGTATGCAGCAGAGCTTTCAAAAAGTACCCAATTAATATACACGTCAATTCGAACGCGTTTTGTACGCAAAGTAGCAATCCGCGGGCTATATAAGGCACTTCGCGATGTCTATCCATGTTCTATACCATGCCAATGTAACTACCATATCTTAGCGTTCGCATAGAGCACCTAGAGTTGTGACCTTGAACACTCCTTCATAAGTAGATAACTCCTACACGACAGAAAAGACGTTCAAGAGAAAACGGTCTAAATTTTACTGCAATTAGTATGCAGCAGAGCTTTCAGAAAATGCCCAAATAATATACACGTTAATTCGAACCCGTTTTGTACGCAAAGTAGCAATCCGCGGGCAATATAAGGCATTAAGCGATGTCTATCTATTTTCTATACCATGCCAATGTATCTATCATATCTTAGCGTTCCCATACAGCACCTAGAGTTGTGACCTTGAACGCTCCTTCATAAGTAGATAACTCCTACACGATAGAAAAGACGTACAAGCGAAAATGGATTTAGTTTTACGGCAATTAGCATGCAGCAGAGCTGCCAAATAATGCCCAGATAATATAGGCGTTAATTCTAATGCGTTTTGTAAACAAAGTAGCAATCCGTGGGCTATTAGGGACACTTCGCGATGCCTATCCATTTTCTATACCATGCCATTGTAACTACCATATCTTGGCGTTCGCATACAGTACCTAGAGTAGTGACCTTGAACGCTCCTTCATAAGTAGATAACTCCTACACGATAAAAAAGACGTTCAAGACAAAACGGTCTAAGTTTTACTGCAATTAGTATGCAGCAGAGCTTTCAGAAAATGCCCAAATAATATACACGTTAATTGGAACCCGTTTTGTACGCAAAGTAGCAATCCGCGGGCAATATAAGGCACTTAGCGATATCTATCTATATTCTATACCATGCCAATGTAACTACCGTATTTTAGCGTTCGCATACAGCACCTAGAGTTGTGACCTTGAACGCTCCTTCATAAGTAGATAACTCCTACACGATAGAAAAGGCGTACAAAAGAAAACGATTTACTGCAATTAGTATGCAGTAGAGCTTTCAGAAAATGCCCAAATAATATACACGTTAATTCGAACCCGTTTTGTATGCAAAGTAGCAATCCGCGGGCAATATAAGGCACTTAGCGATGTCTATCTATGTTCTATATCATGCCAATGTAACTATCATATCTTAGTGTTCGCATACAGCACCTAGTGTTGTGACCTTGAACGCTCCTTCATAAGTAGATAACTCCTACACGATATAAAAGACGTTCAAGAGAAAGCGGTCTAAGTTTTACTGCAATTAGTATGCAGCAGAGCATTCAAAAAGTACCCAATTAATATACACGTCAATTCGAACTCGTTTTGTACGCAAAGTAGCAATCCGCGGGCTATATAAGGCACTTCGCGATGTCTATCCATGTTCTATACCATGCCAATGTAACTACCATATCTTAGCGTTCGCATAGAGCACCTAGAGTTGTGACCTTGAACACTCCTTCATAAGTAGATAACTCCTACACGACAGAAAAGACGTTCAAGAGAAAACGGTCTAAATTTTACTGCAATTAGTATGCAGCAGAGCTTTCAGAAAATGCCCAAATAATATACACGTTAATTCGAACCCGTTTTGTACGCAAAGTAGCAATCCGCGGGCAATATAAGGCATTTAGCGATGTCTATCTATGTTCTATACCATGCCAATGTAACTATCATATCTTAGCGTTCGCATACAGCACCTAGAGTTGTGACCTTGAACGCTCCTTCATAAGTAGATAACTCCTACACGATAGAAAAGACGTTCAAGAGAAAACGGTCTAAGATTTACTGCAATTAGTATGCAGCAGAGCTTTCAGAAAATGCCCAATTAATATACACGTTAATTCGAACCCGTTTTGTACGCAAAGAAGCAATCCGCGGGCAATATAAGGCACTTAGCGATGTCTATCTATGTTCTATACCATGCCAATGTAACTATCATATCTTAGCGTTCGCATAGAGCTCCTAGAGTTGTGACCTTGAACGCTCCTTCATAAGTAGATATCTCCTACACGATATAAGAGACGAACAATAGAAAACGGACTAAGTTTAACTGCAATTAGCATGCAGCAGAGCTGCCAAATAATGCCCAGATAATATACGCGTTAATTCGAATTCGTTTTGTAAACAAAGAAGCAATCCGTGGGCTATTAAGGACACTTCGCGATGTCTATCCATTTTCTATACCATGCCATTGTAACTACCATATCTTAGCGTTCGCATACAGTACCTAGAGTTGTGACCTTGAACGCTCCTTCATAAGTAGATAACTCCTACACGATAGAAAAGACGTTCAAGAGAAAACGGTCTAAGTTTTACTGCAATTAGTATGCAGCAGAGCTTTCAGAAAATGCCCAAATAATATACACGTTAATTGGAACCCGTTTTGTACGCAAAGTAGCAATCCGCGGGCAATATAAGGCACTTAGCGATGTCTATCTATATTCTATACCATGCCAATGTAACGATCGTATCTTAGCGTTCGCATACAGCACCTAGAGTTGTGACCTTGAACGCTCCTTCATAAGTAGATAACTCCGACACGATAGAAAAGACGTTCAAGAGAAAACGGTCTAAGTTTTACTGCAATTAGTATCCAGCAGAGCTTTCAAAAAGTACCCAATTAATATACACGTCAATTCGAACGCGTTTTGTACGCAAAGTATTAATCCGCGGGCTATATAAGGCACTTCGCGATGTCTATCCATGTTCTATACCATGCCAATGTAACTATCATATCTTAGCGTTCGCATAGAGCACCTAGAGTTGTGACCTTGACCGCTCCTTCATAAGTAGATAACTACTACACAATAGAAGAGACGTACAAGTGAAAATGGATTTAGTTTTACTGCAATTACCATGCAGCAGAGCTGCCAAATAATGCCCAGATAATATACGCGTTAATTCTAATTCTTTTGTAAACAAAGCAGCAATCCGTGGGCTATTAAGGACACTTCGCGATGTCTATCCATGTTATATACCATGCCAATGTAACTATCATATCTTATCGTTCGCATAGAGCACCTAGAGTTGTGACCTTGAACGCTCCTTCATAAGTAGATAACTACTACACAATAGAAAAGACGTACAAGTGAAAATGGATTTAGTTTTACTGCAATTAGCATGCAGCAGAGCTGCCAAATATTGCCCAGATAATATACGCGTTAATTCTAATGCGTTTTGTAAACAAAGCAGCAATCCGTGGGCTATTAAGGACACTTTGCGATGCCTATCCATTTTCTATACCATGCCATTGTAACTACCATATCTTAGCGTTTGCATACAGCACCTAGAGTTGTGACCTTGAACGCTCCTTCATAAGTAGATAACTCCTACACGATAGAAAAGACGTTCAAGAGAAAGCGGTCTAAGTTTTACTGCAATTAGTATGCAGCAGAGCTTTCAGAAAATGCCCAATTAATATACACGTTAATTCGAACCCGTTTTGTACGCAAAGTAGCAATCCGCGGGCAATATATGGCACTTAGCGATGTCTATCTATGTTCTATACCATGCCAATGTAACTATCATATCTTAGCGTTCGCATAGAACACTTAGAGTTGTGACCTTGACCGCTCCTTCATAAGTAGATAACTACTACACAATAGAAAAGACGTACAAGTGACAATGGATTTAGTTTTACCGCAATTACCATGCAGCAGAGCTGCCAAATAATGCCCAGATAATATACGCGTTAATTCTAATGCGTTTTGTAAACAAAGCAGCAATCCGTGGGCTATTAAGGACACTTCGCGATGCCTATCCATGTTCTACACCATGTCAATGTTACTATCATATCTTAGGGTTCGCATAGAGCACAAAGAGCTGTGACCTTGAACGTTCCTTCATTCGTAGATTACTGCTACACGATAGAAAAGACGTACAAGTGAAAATGGATTTAGTTTTACTGCAATTAGCATGCAGCAGAGCTGCCAAATATTGCCCAGATAATATACGCGTTAATTCGAATGCGTTTTGTAAACAAAGCAGCAATCCGTGGGCTATTAAGGACACTTCGCGATGCCTATCCATTTTCTATACCATGCCATTGTAACTACCATATCTTAGCGTTCGCATACAGTACCTAGAGTTGTGACCTTGAACGCTCCTTCATAAGTAGATAACTCCTACACGATACAAATGACGTTCAAGAGAAAGCGGTCTAAGTTTTACTGCAATTAGTATGCAGCAGAGCTTTCAAAAAGTACCCAATTAATATACACGTCAATTCGAACGCGTTTTGTACGCAAAGTAGCAATCCGCGGGCTATATAAGGCACTTCGCGATGTCTATCCATGTTCTATACCATGCCAATGTAACTACCATATATTAGCGTTCGCATAGAGCACCTAGAGTTGTGACCTTGAACACTCCTTCATTAGTAGAAAACTCCTACACGATAGAAAAGACGTTCAAGAGAAAACGGTCTAAATTTTATTGCAATTAGTATGCAGCAGAGCTTTCAGAAAATGCCCAATTAATATACACGTTAATTCGAACCCGTTTTGTACGCAAAGCAGCAATCCGCGGGCAATATTAGCGATGTCTATCTATGTTCTATACCATGCCAATGTAACTATCATATCTTAGCGTTCGCATACAGCACCTAGAGTTGTGACCTTGAACGCTCCTTCATAAGTAGATAACTCCTTCACGATAGAAAAGACGTTCAAGAGAAAACGGTCTAAGTTTTACTGCAATTAGTATGCAGCAGAGCTTTCGAAAAGTACCCAATTAATATACACGTCAATTCGAACGCGTTTTGTACGCAAAGTATCAATCCGCGGGCTATATAAGGCACTTCGCGATGTCTATCCATGTTCTATACCATGCCAATGTAACTCTCATATCTTAGTGTTCGCATAGAGCACCTAGAGTTGTGACCTTGACCGCTCCTTCATAAGTAGATAACTACTACACAATAGAAAAGTCGTACAAGTGAAAATGGATTTAGTTTTACTGCAATTACCATGCAGCAGAGCTGCCAAATAATGCCCAGATAATATACGCGTTAATTCTAATCCGTTTTGTAAACAAAGCAGCAATCCGTGGGCTATTAAGAACACTTCGCGATGTCTATCCATGTTCTATACCATGCCAATGTAACTATCATATCTTATCGTTCGCATAGAGCACCTAGAGATGTGACCTTGAACGCTCCTTCATTCGTAGATTACTGCTACACGATAGAAAAGACGTACAAGTGAAAATGGATTTAGTTTTACTGCAATTACCATGCAGCAGAGCTGCCAAATAATGCCCAGATAATAAACGCGTTAATTCTAATGCGTTTTGTAAACAACGCAGCAATCCGTGGGCTATTAAGGACACTTCGCGATGCATATCCATGTTCAACACCATGTCAATGTTACTATCATATCTTAGGGTTCGCATAGAGCACAAGGAGCTGTGACCATGAACGCTCCTTCATTCGTAGATTACTGCTACACGATAGAAAAGACGTACAAGTGAAAATGGATTTAGTTTTACTGCAATTAGCATGCAGCAGAGCTGCCAAATAATGCCCAGATAATATACGCGATAATTCGAATGCGTTTTGTAAACAAAGCAGCAATCCGTGGGCTATTAAGGACACTTCGCGATGCCTATCCATGTTCTACACCATGTCAATGTTACTATCATATCTTAGGGTTCGCATAGAGCATAAAGAGCTGTGACCTTGAACGCTCCTTCATTTGTAGATTTCTGCTACACGATAGAAAAGACGTACAAGTGAAAATGGATTTAGTTTTACTGAAATTAGCATGCAGCAGAGCTGCCAAATAATGCCCAGATAATATATGCGAAAATTCGAATGCGTTTTGTAAACAAAGCAGCAATCCGTGGGCTATTAAGGACACTTCGCGATGCCTATCCATTTTCTACACCATGCCATTGTAACTACCATATCTTAGCGTTCGCATACAGTACCTAGTGTTGTGACCTTGAACGCTCCTTCATAAGTAGATAACTCCTACACGATAGAAAAAGCGTTCAAGAGAAAACGGTCTAAGTTTTACTGCAATTAGAATGCAGCAGAGCTTTCAGAAAATGCCCAAATAATATACACGTTAATTCGAACCCGTTTTGTACGCAAAGTAGCAATCCGCGGGCAATATAAGGCACTTAGCGATGTCTATCTATGTTCTATACCATGCCAATGTAACTATCTAATCTTAGCGTTCGCATACAGTACCTAGAGATGTGACCTTGAACGCTCCTTCATAAGTAGATAACTCCTACACGATAGAAAAGACGTTCAAGAGAAAGCGGTCTAAGTTTTACTGTAATTAGTATGCAGCAGAGCTTTCAAAAAGTACCCAATTAATATACACGTCAATTCGAACGCGTTTTGTACGCAAAGTAGCAATCCGCGGGCTATATAAGGCACTTCGCGATGTCTATCCATGTTCTATACCATGCCAATGTAACTACCATATCTTAGCGTTCGCATAGAGCACCTAGAGTTGTGACCTTGACCGCTCCTTCATAAGTAGATAACTACTACACAATAGAAAAGACGTACAAGTGAAAATGGATTTAGTTTTAATGCAATTACCATGCAGCAGAGCTGCCAAATAATGCCCAGATAATATACGCGTTAATTCTAATGCGTTTTGTAAACAAAGCAGCAATCCGTGAGCTATTAAGGACACTTTGCGATGCCTATCCATGTTCTACACCATGTCAATGTTACTATCATATCTTAGGGTTCGCATAGAGCACCTAGAGTTGTGACCTTCAACGCTCCTTCATTCGTAGATTACTGCTACACGATAGAAAAGACGTACAAGTGAAAATGAATTTAGTTTTACTGCAATTAGCATGCCAAATAATGCCCAGATAATATACGCGTTAATTCGAATGCGTTTTGTAAACAAAGCAGCAATCCGTGGGCTATTAAGGACACTTCGCGATGCCTATCCATTTTCTATACCATGCAAATGTAACTATCATATCTTAGCGTTCGCATAGAGCACCTAGAGTTGTGACCTTGAACGCTCCTTCATAAGTAGATAACTACTACACAATAGAAAAGACGTACAAGTGAAAATGGATTTAGTTTTATGGCAATTAGCATGCAGCAGAGCTGTCAAATAATGCACAGATAATATACGCGTTAATTCTAATGCGTTTTGTAAACAAAGCAGCAATCCGTGGGCTATTAAGGACACTTTGCGATGCCTATCCATTTTCTATAACATGCCATTGTAACTACCATATCTTAGCGTTTGCATACAGCACCTAGAGTTGTGACCTTGAAAGCTCCTTCATATGTAGATAACTCGTACACGATAGAAAAGACGTTGAAGAGAAAACGGTCTAAGTTTTACTGCAATTAGTATGCAGCAGAGCTTTCAAAAAGTACCCAATTAATATATACGTCAATTCGAACGCGTTTTGTACGCAAAGTAGCAAACCGCGGGCTATATAAGGACTTCGCGATGTCTATCCATGTTCTATACCATGCCAATGTAACTACCATACCTTAGCGTTTGCATACAGTACCTAGAGTTGTGACCTTGAACGCTCCTTCATAAGTAGATAACTCCTACACGATAGAAAAGACGTTCAAGAGAAAACGGTCGAAGTTTGACTGCAATTAGTATGCAGCAGAGCTTTCAGAAAATGCCCAAATAATATACACGTTAATTCGAACCCGCTTTGTACGCAAAGTAGCAATCCGCGGGCAATATTAGCGATGTCTATCTATGTTCTATACCATGCCAATGTAACTATCATATCTTAGAGTTCGCATACAGCACCTAGAGTTGTGACCTTGAACGCTCCTTCATAAGTAGATAACTCCTACACGATAGAAAAGACGTTCAAGAGAAAACGGTCGAAGTTTTACTGCAATTAGTATGCAGCAGAGCTTTCAGAAAATGCCCAAATAATATACACGTTAATTCGAACCCGTTTTGTACGCAAAGTAGCAATCCGCGGGCAATATAAGGCACTTAGCGATGTCTATCTATGTTCTATACCATGCCAATGTAACTATCATATCTTAGCGTTCGCATACAGCACCTAGAGTTGTGACCTTGAACGCTCCTTCATAAGTAGGTAACTCCTACCCGATAGAAAAGACGTTCAAGAGAAAACGGTCTAAGTTTTACTGCAATTAGTATGCAGCAGATCTTTCAAAAGTACCCAATTAATATACACGTCAATTCGAACGCGTTTTGTACGCAAAATAGCAATCCGCGGGCTATATAAGGCACTTCGCGATGTCTATCCATGTTCTATACCATGCCAATGTAACTATCATATCTTAGCGTTCGCATACAGCTCCTAGAGTTGTGACCTTGAACGCTCCTTCATAAGTAGGTAACTCCTACACGATAGATAAGACGTTCAAGAGAAAACGGTCTAAGTTTTACTGCAATTAGTATGCAGCAGATCTTTCAAAAAGTACCCAATTAATATACACGTCAATTCGAACGCGTTTTGTACGCAAAGTAGCAATCCGCGGGCTATATAAGGCACTTCGCGATGTCTATCCATGTTCTATACCATGCCAATGTAACTACCATATCTTAGCGATCGCATAGAGCACATAGAGTTGTGACCTTGAACGCTCCTTCATAAGTAGATAAGTCCTACACGATAGAAAAGACGTTCAAGATAAAACGGTTTAAGATTTACTGCAATTAGTATGCAGCAGAGCTTTCAGAAAATGCCCAAATAATATACACGTTAATTCGAACCCGTTTTGTACGCAAAGAAGCTATCCGCGGGCAATATAAGGCACTTAGCGATGGCTATCTATGTTCTATACCATGCCAATGTAACTACCATATCTTAGCGTTCGCATAGAGCTCCTAGAGTTGTGACCTTGAACACTCCTTCATAAGTAGATAACTCCTACACGATATAAAAGACGTACAATAGAAAACGGACTAAATTTTACTGCAATTAGCATGCAGCAGAGCTGCCAAATAATGCCCAGATAATATACGCGTTAATTCTAATGCGTTTTGTAAACAAAGCAGCAATCCGTGGGCTATTAAGGACACTTTGCGATGCCTATCCATTTTCTATACCATGCCATTGTAACTACCATATCTTAGCGTTTGCATACAGTACCTAGAGTTGTGACCTTGAACGCTCCTTCATAAGTAGATAACTCCTACACGATAGAAAAGACGTTCAAGAGAAAACGGTCTAAGTTTTACTGCAATTAGTATGCAGCAGAGCTTTCGAAAAGTACCCAATTAATATACACGTCAATTCGAACGCGCTTTGTACGCAAAGTATCAATGCGCGGGCTATATAAGGCACTTCGCGATGTCTATCCATGTTCTATACCATGCCAATGTAACTATCATATCTTAGCGTTCGCATAGAGCACCTAGAGTTGTGACTTTGACCGCTCCTTCATAAGTAGATAACTACTACACAATAGAAAAGACGTACAAGTGAAAATGGATTTAGTTTTACTGCAATTACCATGCAGCAGAGCTGCCAAATAATGCCCAGATAAAATACGCGTTAATTCTAATGCGTTTTGTAAACAAAGCAGCAATCCGTGAGCTATTAAGGACACTTCGCGATGTCTATCCATGTTCTATACTATGCCAATGTAACTATCATATCTTAGCGTTCGCATAGAGCACCTAGAGTTGTGACCTTGAACGCTCCTTCATAAGTAGATAACTACTACACAATAGAAAAGACGTACAAGTGAAAATGGATTTAGTTTTACATCAATTAGCATGCAGCAGAGCTGCCAAATAATGCCCAGATAATATACGCGTTAATTCTAATGCGTTTTGTAAACAAAGCAGCAATCCGTGGGCTATTAAGGACACTTTGCGATGCCTATCCATTTTCTATACCATGCCATTGTAACTAATATATCTTAGGGTTTGCATACAGTACCTAGAGTTGTGACCTTGAACGCTCCTTCATAAGTAGATAACTCCTACACGATAGAAAAGACGTTCAAGAGAAAACGGTCGAAGTTTAACTGCAATTAGTATGCAGCAGAGCTTTCAGAAAATGCCCAAATAATATACACGTCAATTTGAACGCGTTTTGTACGCAAAGTATCAATCCGCGGGCTATATAAGGCACTTCGCGATGTCTATCCATGTTCTATACCATGCCAATGTAACTATCATATCTTAACGTTCGCATAGAGCACCTAGAGTTGTGACCTTGACCCCTCCTTCATAAGTAGATAACTACTACACAATAGAGAAGACGTACAAGTGAAAATGGATTTAGTTTTACTGCAGTTACCATGCAGCAGAGCTGCCAAATAATGCCCAGATAATATATGCGTTAATTCTAATGCGTTTTGTAAACAAAGCAGCAATCCGTGGGCTATTAAGGACACTTCGCGATGCCTATCCATGTTCTACACCGTGTCAATGTTACTATCATATCTTAGGGTTCGCATAGAGCACAAGGAGCTGTGACCTTGTACGCTCCTTCATTTGTAGATTACTGCTATACGATAGAAAAGACGTACAAGTGAAAATGGATTTAGTTTTACTGCAATTACCATGCAGCAGAGCTGCCAAATAATGCCCAGATAATATACGCGTTAATTCTAATGCGTTTTGTAAACAAAGCAGCAATCCGTGGGCCATTAAGGACACTTCGCGATGTCTATCCATTTTCTATACCATGCCAATGTAACCATCATATCTTAGCGTTCGCATACAGTACCCAGAGTTGTGACCTTGAACGCTCCTTCATTCGTAGATTACTGCTACACGATAGAAAAGACGTAGAAGTGAAAATGGATTTAGTTTTACTGCAATTAGCATGCAGCAGAGCTGCCAAATAATGCCCAGAAAATAAACGCGTTAATTCTAATGCGTTTTGTAAACAAAGCAGCAATCCGTGGGCTATTAAGGACACTTCGCGATGCCTATCCATGTTCTACACCATGTCAATGTTACTATCATATCTTAGGGTTCGCATAGAGCACAAGGAGCTGTAACCTTGAACGCTCCTTCATTCGTAGATTACTGCTACACGATAGAAAAGACGTACAAGTGAAAATGGATTTAGTTTTACTGCAATTAGCATGCAGCAGAGCTGCCAAATAATGCCCAGATAATATACGCGATAATTCGAATGCGTTTTGTAAACAAAGCAGCAATCCGTGGGCTATTAAGGACACTTTGCGATGCCTATCCATTTTCTATACCATGCCATTGTAACTACCATATCTTAGCGTTCGCATACAGTATCTAGAGTTGTGACCTTGAACGCTCCTTCATAAGTATATAACTCCTACACGATAGAAAAGGCGTTCAAGAGAAAACGGTCTAAGTTTTACTGCAATTAGTATGCAGCAGAGCTTTCAGAAAATGCCCAAATAATATACACGTTAATTCGAACCCGTTTTGTACGCAAAGTAGCAATCCGCGGGCAATATAAGGCACTTAGCGATGTCTATCTATGCTCTATACCATGCCAATGTAACTATCATATCTTAGCGTTCGCATACAGCACCTAGAGTTGTGACCTTGAACGCTCCTTCATAAGTAGATAACTCCTACACGATAGAAAAGACGTTCAAGAGAAAGCGGTCTAAGTTTTACTGCAATTAGTATGCAGCAGAGCTATCAAAAAGTACCCAATTAATATACACGTCAATTCGAACGCGTTTTGTACGCAGAGTATCAATCCGCGGGCTATATAAGGCACTTCGCGATGTCTATACATGTTCTATACCATGCCAATGTAACTATCATATCTTAGCGTTCGCATAGAGCACCTAGAGTTGTGACCTTGACCGCTCCTTCATAAGTAGATAACTACTACACAATAGAAAAGACGTACAAGTGAAAACGGTCTAAATTTTATTGCAATTAGTATGCAGCAGAGCTTTCAGAAAATGCCCAATTAATATACACGTTAATTCGAACCCGTTTTGTACGCAAAGCAGCAATCCGCGGGCAATATTAGCGATGTCTATCTATGTTCTATACCATGCCAATGTAACTATCATATCTCAGCGTTCGCATACAGTACCTAGAGTTGTGACCTTGAACGCTCCTTCATAAGTAGATAGCTCCTACACGATAGAAAAGGCGTTCAAGAGAAAACGGTCTAAGTTTTACTGCAATTAGTATGCAGCAGAGCTTTCAAAAAGTACCCAATTAATATACACGTCAATTCGAACGCGTTTTGTACGCAGAGTATCAATCCGCGGGCTATATAAGGCACTTCGCGATGTCTATACATGTTCTATACCATGCCAATGTAACTATCATATCTTAGCGTTCGCATAGAGCACCTAGAGTTGTGACCTTGAACGCTCCTTCATAAGTAGATAACTCCTTCACGATAGAAAAGACGTTCAAGAGAAAACGGTCTAAGTTTTACTGCAATTAGTATGCAGCAGAGCATTCAGAAAATGCCCAAATAATATACACGTTAATTCGAACCCGTCTTGTACGCAAAGTAGCAATCCGCGGGCAATATAAGGCACTTCGCGATGTCTATACATGTTCTATACCATGCCAATGTAACTATCATATCTTAGCGTTCGCATAGAGCACCTAGAGTTGTGACCTTGACCGCTCCTTCATTAGTAGATAACTACTACACAATAGAAATGACGTACAAGTGAAAATGGATTTAGTTTTACTGCAATTACCATGCAGCAGAGCTGCCAAATAATGCCCAGATAATATACGCGTTAATTCTAAACCGTTTTGTAAACAAAGCAGCAATCCGTGGGCTATTAAGGACACTTCGCGATGTCTATCCATGTTCTATACCATGCCAATGTAACTATCATATCTTAGCGTTCGCATAGAGCACCTAGAGTTGAGACCTTGAACGCTCCTTCATAAGTAGATAACTACTACACAATAGAAAAGACGTACAAGTGAAAATGGATTTAGTTTTACGGCAATTAGCATGCAGCAGAGCTGCCAATTAATGCCCAGATAATATACGCGTTAATTCTAATGCGTTTTGTAAACAAAGCAGCAATCCGTGGGCTATTAAGGACACTTTGCGATGCCTATCCATTTTCTATACCACGCCATTGTAACTACCATATCTTAGCGTTTGCATACAGCACCTAGAGTTGTGACCTTGAACGCTCCTTCATATGTAGATAACTCATACACGATAGAAAAGACGTTGAAGAGAAAACGGTCTAAGTTTTACTGCAATTAGTATGCAGCAGATCTTTCAAAAAGTACCCAATTAATATACACGTCAATTCGAACGCGTTTTGTACACAAAGTAGCAATCCGCGGGCTATATAAGGCACTTCGCGAAGTCTATCCATGTTCTATACCATGCCAATGTAACTATCATATCTTAGCGTTCGCATAGAGCACCTAGAGTTGTGACCTTGACCGCTCCTTCATAAGTAGATAACTACTACACAATAGAAAAGACGTACAAGTGAAAATGGATTTAGTTTTACTGCAATTACCATGCAGCAGAGCTGCCAAATAATGCCCAGATAATATACGCGATAATTCGAATGCGTTTTGTAAACAAAGCAGCAATCCGTGGGCTATTAAGGACACTTTGCGATGCCTATCCATTTTCTATACCATGCCATTGTTACTACCATATCTTAGCGTTCGCATACAGTACCTAGAGTTGTGACCTTGAACGCTCCTTCATAAGTAGATAACTCCTATACGATAGAAAAGGCGTTCAAGAGAAAACGGTCTGAGATTTCCTGCAATTAGTATGCAGCAGAGCTTTCAAAAAGTACCCAATTAATATACACGTCAATTCGAAAGCGTTTTGTACGCAAAGTAGCAATCCGCGGGCTATATAAGGCACTTAGCGATGTCTATCCATGTTCTATACCATGCCAATGTAACTACCATATCTTAGCGTTCGCATAGAGCACCTAGAGTTGTGACTTTGACGGCTCCTTCATAAGTAGATAACTACTACACAATAGAAAAGACGTACAAGTGAAAATGGATTTAGTTTTACTGCAATTAGCATGCAGCAGAACTGCCAAATAATGCCCAGATAATATACGCGTTAATTCTAATGCGTTTTGTAAACAAAGCAGCAATCCGTGGGCTATTAAGGACACTTTGCGATGCTTATCCATTTTCTATACCATGCCATTGTAACTACCATATCTTAGCGTTTGCATACAGTACCTAGAGTTGTGACCTTGAACGCTCCTTCATAAGTAGATAACTCCTACACGATAGAAAAGACGTTCAAGAGAAAACGGTCGAAGTTTTACTGCAATTAGTATGCAGCAGAGCTTTCAGAAAATGCCCAAATAATATACACGTTAATTCGAACCCGTTTTGTATGCAAAGTAGCAATCCGCGGGCAATATAAGGCACTTAGCGATGTCTATTTATGTTCTATACCATGCCAATGTAACTACCATATCTTAGCGTTCGCATAGAGCACCTAGAGTTGTGACCTTGAACACTCTTTCATAAGTAGATATCACTCCTACACGATAGAAAAGACGTTCAAGAGAAAACGGTCTAAATTTTACTGCAATTAGTATGCAGCAGAGCTTTCAGAAAATGCCCAAATAATATACACGTTAATTCGAACCCGTTTTGTACGCAAAGTAGCAATCCGCGGGCAATATAAGGCTTTTAGCGATGTCTATCTATGTTCTATACCATGCCAATGTAACTATCATATCTTAGCGTTCGCATACAGCACCTAGAGTTGTGACCTTGAACGCTCCTTCATAAGTAGATAACTCCTACACGATAGAAATGACGTTCAAGAGAAAACGGTCTAAATTTTACTGCAATTAGTATGCAGCAGAGCTTTCAGAAAATGCCCAATTAATATACACGTTAATTCGAACCCGTTTTGTACGCAAAGTAGCAATCCGCAGGCAATATAAGGCACTTAGCGATGTCTATCTATGTTCTATACCATGCCAATTTAACTATCATATCTTAGCGTTCGCATAGAGCTCCTAGAGTTGTGACCTTGAACGCTCCTTCATAAGTAGATATCTCCTACACGATATAAGAGACGTACAATAGAAAACGGACTAAGTATAACTGCAATTAGCATGCAGCAGAGCTGCCAAATAATGCCCAGATAATATACGCGTTAATTCTAATGCGTTTTGTAAACAAAGCAGCAATCCGTGGGCTATTAAGGACACTTTGCGATGCCTATCCATTTTCTATACCATGCCATTGTAACTACCATATCTTAGCGTTCGCATACAGTACCTAGAGTTGTGACCTTGAACGCTCCTTCATAAGTAGATAACTCCTACACGATAGAAAAGACGTTCAAGAGAAAACGGTCGAAGTTTTACTGCAATTAGTATGCAGCAGAGCTTTCAGAAAATGCCCAAATAATATACACGTTAATTCGAACCCGTTTTGTACGCAAAGTAGCAATCCGCGGGCAATATAAGGCACTTAGCGATGTCTATCTATGTTCTATACCATGCCAATGTAACTATCATATCTTAGCGTTCGCATACAGCACCTAGAGTTGTGACCTTGAACGCTCCTTCATAAGTAGGTAACTCCTACACGATAGAAAAGACGTTCAAGAGAAAGCGGTCTAAGTTTTACTGCAATTAGTATGCAGCAGATCTTTCAAAAAGTACCCAATTAATATACACGTCAATTCGAACGCGTTTTGTACACAAAGTAGCAATCCGCGGGCTATATAAGGCACTTCGCGATGTCTATCCATGTTCTATACCATGCCAATGTAACTACCATATCTTAGCGTTCGCATGGAGCACATAGAGTTGTGACCTTGAACGCTCCTTCATAAGTAGAAAACTCCTACACGATAGAAAAGACGTTCAAGAGAAAACGGTATAAGATTTACTGCAATTAGTATGCAGCAGAGCTTTCAGAAAATGCCCAAATAATACACACGTTAATTCGAACCCGTTTTGTACGCAAAGTAGCAATCCGCGGGCAATATAAGGCACTTAGCGATGTCTATCTATGTTCTATACCATGCCAATGT
>CAXKVY010008683.1:0-33721 GCA_964058915.1 Tetropium fuscum | reverse complement strand
GTCCGCGGGCTATAGAAGGCACTTCGCGATGTCTATCCATGTTCTATACCACGCCAATGTAACAACCATAACTTAGCGTTCGCTTAGGGCACCTAGAGTTGTGACCTTGCACGCTGCTTCATAAGTAGATAACTACTACACGACAGAAAAGACGTACAAGTGAAAATGGATTTAGTTTTACTGCAATTAGCATTCAGCAGAGCCCCCAAATAATGCCCAGATAATATACACGTTAATTCGAATGCGTTTTGTAAACAAAGCAGCAATCCGTGGGCTATTAAGGACACTACGCGATGTCTATTCATTTTCTATACCATGCCATTGTAACTACCATATCTTAGTGTTCGCACACAGCACCTAGAGTTGTGACCTTGAACGCTCCTTCCTAAGTAGATAACTCCTACACGATAGAAAAGACGTTCAAGAGAAAACGGTCTAAGTTTTACTGCAATTAGTATGCAGCAGAGCTTTAAAAAAGTGCCCAAATAATATACACGTCAATTCGAACGCGTTTTGTACGCAAAGCAGCACTCCGCGGGCTATATAAGGCACTTCGCGATGTCTATCCATGTTCTACACCATGCCAATGTAACTATCATATCTTAGCGTTCGCAAAGAGCACCTAGAGTTGTGACCTTGAAAGCTCCTTCAAAAGTAGATAACTACTACACGACAGAAAAGACGTACAAGTCAAAATGGATATAGTTTTACTGCAATTAGCATTCAGCAGAGCTGCCAAATAATGCCCAGATAATATACACGTTAATTCGAATGCGTTTTGTAAACAAAGCAGCAATCCGTGGGCTATTAAGGACACTACGCGATGCCTATCCATTTTCTATACAATGCCATTGTAACTACCATATCTTAGCGTTTGCATTCGGCACCTAGAGTTGTGACCTTGAACGCTCCTTCATAAGTAGATAACTCCTACACGATAGAAAAGACGTCCAAGAGAAAACGGTCTAAGTTTTACAGCAATTAGCATTGAGCAGAGCTGCCTAATAATGCCGAGATTATATACACGAAAATTCGAAAGCGTTTTGTAAACAAAGCAGCAATCCATGGGCTATTGAGAACACTTCGCGATGCCTTTCCATGTTCTACACTATGTGAATGTTACTATCATATCTTAGGGTTCGCATAGAGCACAAAGAGCTGTGACCTTGACGCTCCTTCATTCGTACATTACTGCTACACGATAGAAAAGACGTACAAGTGAAAATTGATTTAGATTTACTGCAATTAGCATGCAGCAGAGCTGCCAAATAATGCCCACATAATATACACGTTAATTCGAATGCGTTATGTAAACAAAGCAGCAATCCGTGAGCTATTAAGGACACTACGCGATGCCTATCCATTTTCTATACAATGCCATTGTAACTAACATATCTTAGCGTTTGCATTCGGCACCTAGAGTTGTGACCTTGAACGCTTCTTCATAAGTAGATAACTCCTACACGATAGAAAAGACGTTCAAGAGAAAACGGTCTAAGTTTTACTACAATTACTATTCAGCAGTGCTTTCAAAAAGTGCCCAAATAATATACACGTTAATTTGAACGCGTTTTGTACGCAAAGTAGCAATCCGCGAGCTATATAAGGTACTTCGCGATGTCTATCCAAGTTCTATATCATGCCATTGTAACTACCATATCTTAGCGTTCGCATACAGCAAATAGAGTTGTGACCTTGAACGCTCCTTCATAAGTAGATAACTCCTACACGATGGAAAAGACGTTCAAGAGAAAACGGTCTAAGTTTTACTGCAATTAGTATGCAGCAGAGCTTTAAAAAAATGCCCAAATAATATACACGTCAATTCGAACGCTTTGTACGCAAAATAGCAATCCGCGGGCTATATAAGGCACTTCGCGATGTCTATCCATGTTCTATACCATGCCAATGTATCTATCATATCTTAGCGTTCGCATAGAGCACCTAGAGTTGTGACCTTGAACGCTCCTTCTTAAGTAGATAACTCCTACACGATAGAAAAGACGTTCAAGAGAAAACGGTCCAAGTTTTACTGCAATTAGTATGCAGCAGAGCTTTCAAAAAGTGCCCAAATAATATACACGTTAATTGGAACGCGTTTTGTACGCAAAGTAGCAATCCGCGGGCAATATGAGTCACTTCGCGATGTCTATCCACTTCCTATACCATGCCAATGTAACTATCATATTTTAGCGTTCGCATACAGCACCTAGAGTTGTGACCTTGAACGCTCCTTCTTAAGTAGATAACTCCAACACGATAGAAAAGACGTTCAAAAGAAAACGGTCTAAGTTTTACAGCAATTAGCATTCAGCAGAGCTGCCTAATAATGCCGAGATGATATACACGAAAATTCGAATGCGTTTTGTAAACAAAGCAGCAATCCATGGGCTATTGAGGACACTTCGCGATGCCTTTCCATGTTCTACACTATGTCAATGTTACTATCATATCTTAGGGTTCGCATAGAGCACAAAGAGCTGTGACCTTGAACGCTCCTTCATTCGTAGATTACTGCTACACGATAGAAAAGACGTACAAGTGAAAATGGATTTAGATTTACTGCAATTAGCATGCAGCAGAGCTGCCAAATAATGCCCACATAATATACACGTTAATTCGAATGCGTTATGTAAACAAAGCAGCAATCCGTGGGCTATTAAGGACACTACGCGATGCCTATCAATTTTCTATACAATGCCATTGTAACTACCATATCTTAGCGTTTGCATTCGGCACCTAGAGTTGTGACCTTGAACGCTCCTTCATAAGTAGATAACTCCTACACGATAGAAAAGACGTTCAAGAGAAAACGGTCTAAGTTTTACTGCAATTAGTATGCAGCAGAGCTTTCTAAAAGTGACCAAATAATATACACGTCAATTTGAACACGTTTTGTACGCAAAGTATTAATCCGCAGGCTATATAAGGCACTTTGCGTTGTCTATCCATGTTCTATACCATGCCAATGTAACTATCATATCCTAGCGTTCGCATCTCCACCTAGAGTTGTGACCTTGAACGCTCCTTCATAAGTAGATATCTACTACATCATAGAAAAGACGTACAAGTGAAAATGGATTTAGTTTTACTGCAATTAGCATTTAGCAGAGCTGCCAAATAATGCCCAGATAATATACACGTTAATTCGAATGCGTTTTGTAAACAAAGCAGCAATCCGTGGGCTATTAAGGACGCTACGCGATGCCTATCCATGTTCTATACCATGCCAATGTATCTATCATATCTTAGCGTTCGCATAGAGCACCTAGAGTTGTGACCTTGAACGGTCCTTCATAAGTAGATAACTCCTACACGATAGAAAAGACGTTCAAGAGAAAACGGTCTAAGTTTTACAGCAATTAGCATGCAGCAGAGCTGCCTAATAATGCCGAGATGATATACACAAAAATTCGAATGCGTTTTCTAAACAAAGCAGCAATCCATGGGCTATTAAGGACACTTCGCGATGCCTATCCATTTTCTATACCATACCACTGTAACTACCATATCTTAGTGTTCGCATACAGCGCCTAGAGTTGTGACCTTGAACGCTCCTTCATAAGTAGATAACTCCTACACGATAGAAAAGACGTTCAAGGGAAAACGGTCTAAGTTTTACTACAATTAGTATGCAGCAGAGCTTTAAAAAAGAGCAAAAATAATATATACGTGAATTCGAATGCGTTTTGTACGCAAAGTAGCAATCCGCGGGCTATATAAGGCACTTCGCGATGTCCGTTCATGTTCTATACCATGTCAATGTTACTATCATATATTAGGGTTCGCACTGAGCAATTAGAGCTGTGACCTTGAACGCTCTTTCATAAGTAGATAACACCTACACGATAGAAAAGACGTTCAAGAGAAAATGGTTTAAGTTTTACTACAATTAGTATGCAGCAGAGCTTTCTAAAAGTGCCCAAATAATATACACGTTAATTCGAACGCGTTTTGTACGCAAAGTAGCAATCCGTGGGCTACATAAGGCACTTCGCGATGTCTATCCAGTTTCTATACCATGCCAATGTAACTATCATATCTTAGCGTTCGCAAACAGTACATAGAGTTGTGACCTTGACCGCTCCTTCATAAGTAGATAACTCCTACACGATAGAAAAGACGTTCAAGAGAAAACGGTCTTAGTTTTACTGCAATTAGTATGCAGCAGAGATTTCAATAAGTGCCCAAATAATATACACGTCAATTCGAACGCGTTTTGTACGCAAAGCAGCAGTCCGCGGGCTATATAAGGCACTTCGCGATGTCTATCCATGTTCTATACCACGCCAATGTAACTATCATAACTTAGCGTTCGCATAGGGCACCTAGAGTTGTGACCTTGACCGCTCCTTCATAAGTAGAAAACTCCTACACGATAGAAAAGACGTTCAAAAGAAAACGGTCTAAGTTTTACTGCAATTAGTATGCAGCAGAGCTGCCAAATAATGCCCAGATAATATACGAGTTAATTCGAATGCGTTTTGTAAACAAAGCAGCAATCCGTGAGCTATTAAGGACACTTCGCGATGCCTATCCATTTTCTATACCATGCCATTGTAACTACCATATCTTAGTTTTCGCATACAGCGCCTAGAGTTGTGACCTTGAACGCTCCTTCATAAGTAGATAACTCCTACACGATAGAAAAGACGTTCAAGGGAAAACGGTCTAAGTTTTACTACAATTAGTATGCAGCAGAACTTTAAAAAAGAGCAAAAATAATATATACGTGAATTGGAACGCCTTTTGTACGCAAAGTAGCAATCCGCGGGCTATATAAGGCACTTCGCGATGTCCGTCCATGTTCTATACCATGTCAATGTTACTATCATATCTTAGGATTCGCAGAGAGCAATTAGAGGTGTGACCTTGAACGCTCCTTCATAAGTAGATAACTCCTACACGATAGAAATGGCTTTCAAGGGAAAACGGTCAAAGTATCAAGCCGCGGGCTATATAAGGCATTTCGAGATGTCTATCCATGTTCTATACCATGCCAATATAACTATCTTAGCGTTCGCATACACACCTAGAGTTGTGACCTTGAAAGCTCCTTCATAAGTAGATAACTACACGATAGAAAAGACGTACAAGTGAAAATGGATTTAGTTTTACTGCAATTAGCATGCAGCAGAGCGGCCAAATAATGCCCAGATAATATACGCGTTAATTCGAATGCGTTTTGTAAACAAAGCAGCAATACGTGGGCTATTAAGGACACTTCGTGATGCCTATCCAGTTTCTATACCATGGCAATGTAACTATCATATCTTAGCGTTCGCATACAGCACCTAGAGTTGTGACCTTGAACGCTCCTTCATAAGTAGATAACTCCAACACAATAGAAAAGACGTTCAAGAGAAAACGGTCTAAGTATTACTGCAATTAGTATGCAGCAGAGCTTTCAAAAAGTGCCCAAATAATATACACGTTAATTCGAACGCGTTTTGTACGCAAAGTAGCAATCCGCGGGCTATATAAGGCACTTCGCGATGTCTATCCATGTTCTATATCATGCCATTGTAACTACCATATCTTAGCGTTCACATACAGCAAATAGAGTTGTGCCCTTGAACGCTCCTTCATAAGTAGATAACTCCTACACGATAGAAAAGACGTTCAAGGGAAAACGGTCTAAGTTATACTACAATTAGTATGCAGCAGTGCTTTAAAAAAGAGCACAAATAATATATACGTTAATTCGAACGCGTTTTGTACGCAAAGTTGCAATGCGCGGGCTATATAAGGCACTTTGCGATGTCCATCCATGTTCTATACCATGTCAATGTTACTATCATATCTTATCGTTCGCATAGAGCACCTAGAGTTGTGACCTTGAAAGCTCCTTCATAAGTAGATAACTACTACACGCTAGAAAAGACGTACAAGTGAAAATGGATATACGTGAATTCGAACGCGTTTTGTACGCAAAGTAGCAGTCCGCGGGCTATATAAGGCACTTCGCGATGTCTATCCATGTTCTATATCATGCCATTGTATCTACCATATCTTAGCGTTCGCATACAATACCTAGAGTTGTGACCTTGAACGCTCCTTCATAAGTAGATAACTCCTACACGATAGAAAAGACGTTCAAGGGAAAACGGTCTAAGTTTTACTACAATTAGTATGCAGCAGAGCTTTAAAAAAGAGCAAAAATAATATGTACGTGAATTCGAACGCGTTTTGTACGCAAAGTAGCAATCCGCGGGCTATATAAGGCACTTCGCGATGTCCGTCCATGTTCTATACCATGTCAATGTGACTATCATATCTTAGGGTTCGCATAGAGCAATTAGAGCTGTGACCTTGAACCCTCCTTCATAAGTAGATAACACCTACACGATAGAAAAGACGTTCAAGCGAAAATGGTTTAAGTTTTACTACAATTAGTATGCAGCAGAGCTTTCAAAAAGTGCCCAAATAATATACACGTCAATTCGAACGCGTTTTGTACGCAAAGCAGCAGTCCGCGGGCTATATAAGGCACTTCGCGATGTCTATCCATGTTCTATACCACGCCAATGTAACTATCATATCTTAGCGTTCGCATACAGCACCTAGAGTTGTGAACTTGAAAGCTCCTTCATAAGTAGATAACTTCTTCACGATAGAAAAGACGTTCAAGAGAAAACGGTCTAAGTTTTACTGCAATTAGTATGCAGCAGAGATTTCAAAAAGTGCCCAAATGATATACACGTCAATTCGAACGCGTTTTGTACGCAAAGCAGCAGTCCGCGGGCTATATAAGGCACTTCGCGATGTCTATCCATGTTCTATACCATGCCAATGTAACTATCATATCTTAGCGTTCGCAAACAGTACATAGAGTTGTGACCTTGACCGCTCCTTCATAAGTAGATAACTCCTACACGATAGAAAAGACGTTCAAGAGAAAACGGTCTTAGTTTTACTGCAATTAGTATGCAGCAGAGATTTCAAAAAGTGCCCAAATAATATACACGTCAATTCGAACGCGTTTTGTACGCAAAGCAGCAGTCCGCGGGCTATATAAGGCACTTCGCGATGTCTATCCATGTTCTATACCACGCCAATGTAACTATCATAACTTAGCGTTCGCATAGGGCACCTAGAGTTGTAACCTTGACCGCTCCTTCATAAGTAGAAAACTCCTACACGATAGAAAAGACGTTCAAAAGAAAACGGTCTAAGTTTTACTGCAATTAGTATGCAGCAGAGCTGCCAAATAATGCCCAGATAATATACGAGTTAATTCGAATGCGTTTTGTAAACAAAGCAGCAATCCGTGAGCTATTAAGGACACTTCGCGATGCCTATCCATTTTCTATACTATGCCATTGTAACTACCATATCTTAGTTTTCGCATACAGCGCCTAGAGTTGTGACCTTGAACGCTCCTTCATAAGTAGATAACTCCTACACGATAGAAAAGACGTTCAAGGGAAAACGGTCTAAGTTTTACTACAATTAGTATGCAGCAGAACTTTAAAAAAGAGCAAAAATAATATATACGTGAATTGGAACGCCTTTTGTACGCAAAGTAGCAATCCGCGGGCTATATAAGGCACTTCGCGATGTCCGTCCATGTTCTATACCATGTCAATGTTACTATCATATCTTAGGGTTCGCAGAGAGCAATTAGAGCTGTGACCTTGAACGCTCCTTCATAAGTAGATAACTCCTACACGATAGAAATAGCTTTCAAGGGAAAACGGTCTAAGTTTTACTACAATTACTATGCAGCAGAGCTTTCAAAAAGTGCCCAAATAATATACACGTTAATTGGAACGCGTTTTGTACGCAAAGTAGCAATCCGCGGGCTAAATAATGCATTTCGCGATGTCTATCCATATTCTATATCACGCCATTGTATCTACCATATCTTAGCGTTCACATACAACACCTAGAGTTGTGACCTTGAACGCTCCTTCATTAGTAGATAACTCCTACACGATAGAAAAGACGTTCAAGGGAAAACGGTCTAAGTTTTACTACAATTAGTATGCAGCAGAACTTTAAAAAAGAGCAAAAATAATATTTACGTGAATTGGAACGCGTTTTGTACGCAAAGTAGCAATCCGCGGGCTATATAAGGCACTTCGCGATGTCCGTCCATGTTCTATACCATGTCAATGTTACTATCATATCTTAGGGTTCGCAGAGAGCAATTAGAGCTGTGACCGTGAACGCTCCTTCATAAGTAGATAACACCTACACGATAGCAAATACGTTCAAGAGAATATGGTTTAAGTTTTACTACAATTAGTATGCAGCAGAGCTTTCAAAAAGTGCCCAAATAATATACACGTCAATTCGAACGCGTTTTGTACGCAAAGTAGCAATCCGCGGTCTATATAAGGCACTTCGCGATGTCTATCCATGTTCTATACCATGCCAATGTAACTACCATATCTTAGCGTTTGCATACAGCACCTAGAGTTGTGACCTTGACCGCTCCTTCATAAGTAGATAACTCCTACACGATAGAAAAGACGTTCAAGAGTAAACGGTCTAAGTTTTACTGCAATTAGTATGCAGCAGAGCTTTAAAAAAGTGCCCAAATAATATACACGTCAATTCGAACGCGTTTTGTACGCAAAGTAGCAATCAGCGGGCTAAATACCGCACTTCACGATGTCTATCCATGTTCTATACCATGCCATTGTAACTATCATATCTTAGTGTTCGCATACAGCGCCTAGAGTTGTGACCTTGAACGCTCCTTCATAAGTAGATAACTCCTACACGATAGAAAAGACGTTCAAGAGAAAACGGTCTAAGTTTTACTGCAATTAGTATACAGCAGAGCTTTCTAAAAGTGCCCAAATAATATACACGTCAATTCTAACACGTTTTTTACGCAAAGTATCAAGCCGCGGGCAATATAAGGCATTTCGAGATGTCTATCCATGTTCTATACCATGCCAATATAACTATCTTAGCGTTCGCATACACACCTAGAGTTGTGACCTTGAAAGCTCCTTCATAAGTAGATAACTACACGATAGAAAAGACGTACAAGTGAAAATGGATTTAGTTTTACTGCAATTAGCATGCAGCAGAGCGGCCAAATAATGCCCAGATAATATACGCGTTAATTCGAATGCGTTTTGTAAACAGAGCAGCAATCCGTGGGCTATTAAGGACACTTCGTGATGCCTATCCAGTTTCTATACCATGGCAATGTAACTATCATATCTTAGCGTTCGCATACAGCACCTAGAGTTGTGACCTTGAACGCTCCTTCATAAGTAGATAACTCCAACACAATAGAAAAGACGTTCAAGAGAAAACGGTCTAAGTTTTACAGCAATTATCATACAGCAGAGCTGCCTAATAATGCCGAGATGATATACACCAAAATTCGAATGCGTTTTCTAAACAAAGCAGCAATCCGTGGGCTATTAAGGACACTACGCGATGTCTATCCATTTTCTATACAATGCCATTGTAACTACCATATCTTAGCGTTTGCATTCGGCACCTAGAGTTGTGACCTTGAACGCTCCTTCATAAGTAGATAACTCCTACACGATAGAAAAGACGTTCAAGAGAAAACGGTCTAAGTTTTACTGCAATTAGTATACAGCAGAGCTTTCAAAAAGTGCCCAAATAATATACACGTTAATTCGAACGCGTTTTGTACGCAAAGTAGCAATCCGCGGGCTATATAAGGCAATTCGCAATGTCTATCCATGTTCTATATCATGCCATTGTAACTACCATATCTTAGCGTTCGCATACAGCAAATAGAGTTGTGACCTTGAACGCTCCTTCATAAGTAGATAACTACTACACGATAGAAAAGACGTACAAGTAAAAATGGATTTAGTTTTACTGCAATTAGCATTCAGCAGAGCCGCCAAATAATGCCCAGATAAAATACACGTTAATTCGAATGCGTATTGTAAACAAAGCAGCAATCCGTGGGCTATTAAGGACACTTCGCGATGCCTATCCATTTTATATACCATGCCATTGTAACTACCATATCTTCGTGTTCGCACACAGCACCTAGAGTTGTGACCTTGAACGCTCCTTCATAAGTAGATAACTCCTACACGATAGAAAAGACGTTCAAGAGAAAACGGTCTAAGTTTTACTGCAATTAGTATACAGCAGAGCTTTCAAAAAGTGCCCAAATAATATACACGTTAATTCGAACGCGTTTTGTACGCAAAGTAGCAATCCGCGGGCTATATAAGGCACTTCGCGATGTCTATCCATGTTCTATATCATGCCATTGTAACTACCATATCTTAGCGTTCGCATACAGCAAATAGAGTTGTGACCTTGAACGCTCCTTCATAAGTAGAAAACTCCTACACGATAGAAAAGACGTTCAAGAGAAAACGGTCTAAGTTTTACTGCAATTAGTATACAGCAGAGCTTTCAAAAAGTGCCCAAATAATATACACGTTAATTCGAACGCGTTTTGTACGCAAAGTAGCAATCCGCGGGCTATATAAGGCACTTCGCGATGTCTATCCATGTTCTATATCATGCCATTGTAACTACCATATCTTAGCGTTCGCATACAGCAAATAGAGTTGTGACCTTGAACGCTCCTTCATAAGTAGAAAACTCCTACACGATAGAAAAGACGTTCAAGGGAAAACGGTCTAAGTTTTACAACAATTAGTATGCAGCAGAGCTTTAAAAGAGAGCAAAAATAATATATACGTGAATTCGAACGCGTTTTGTACGCAAAGTAGCAATCCGCGGGCTATATAAGGCACTTCGCGATGTCCGTCCATGTTCTATACCATGTCAATGTTACTATCATATCTTAGAGATGTGCAATCCGTGGGCTCCGTGCCAGCAATCCGTGGGCTATTAAGGACACTACGCGATGTCTATCCATTTTCTATACAATGCCATTGTAACTACCATATCTTAGCGTTGGCATTAGGCATCTAGAGTTGTGACCTTGAACGCTCCTTCATAAGTAGATAACTCCTACACAATAGAAAATACGTTCAAGAGAAAACGGTCTAAGTTTTACTGCAATTAGTATGCAGCAGAGCTTTCTAAAAGTGACCAAATAATATACACGTCAATTCGAACACGTTTTGTACGCAAAGTAGCAATCCGCAGGCTATATAAGGCACTTTGCGTTGTCTATCCATGTTCTATACCATGCCAATGTAACTATCATATCTTAGCGTTCGCATCTCCACCTAGAGTTGTGACCTTGAACGTTCCTTCATAAGTAGATATCTACTACACCATAGAAAAGACGTACAAGTGAAAATGGATTTAGTTTTACTGCAATTAGCATTTAGCAGAGCTGCCAAATAATGCCCAGATAATATACACGTTAATTCGAATGCGTTTTGTAAACAAAGCAGCAATCCGTGGGCTATTAAGGACGCTACGCGATGCCTATCCATTTTCTATACCATGCCATTGTAACTACCATATCTTAGCGTTTACACACGGCACCTAGAGTTGTGACCTTGAACGCTCCTTCATAAGTAGATAACTCCTACACGATAGAAAAGACGTTCAAGAGAAAACGGTCTAAGTTTTACTGCAATTAGTATACAGCAGAGCTTTCAAAAAGTGCCCAAATAATATACACGTTAATTCGAACGCGTTTTGTACGCAAAGTAGCAATCCGCGGGCTTTATATGGCAATTCGCGATGTCTATCCATGTTCTGTATCATGCCATTGTAACTACCATATCTTAGCGTTCGCATACAGCAAATAGAGTTGTGACCTTGAACGCTCCTTCATAAGTAGATAACTACTACACGATAGAAAAGACGTACAAGTAAAAATGGATTTAGTTTTACTGCAATTAGCATTCAGCAGAGCTGCCAAATAATGCCCAGATAATATACCCGTTAATTCGAATGCGTATTGTAAACAAAGCAGCAATCCGTGGGCTATTAAGGACACTTCGCGATGCCTATCCATTTTATATACCATGCCATTGTAACTACCATATCTTAGTGTTCGCACACAGCACCTAGAGTTGTGACCTTGAACGCTCCTTCATAAGTAGATAACTCCTACACGATAGAAAAGACGTTCAAGAGAAAACGGTCTAAGTTTTACTGCAATTAGTATACAGCAGAGCTTTCAAAAAGTGCTCAAATAATATACACGTTAATTCGAACGCGTTTTGTACGCAAAGTAGCAATCCGCGGGCTATATAAGGCACTTCGCGATGTCTATCCATGTTCTATATCAAGCCATTGTAACTACCATATCTTAGCGTTCGCATACAACACCTAGAGTTGTGACCTTGAACGCTCCATCATAAGTAGATATCTCCTACACGATATTAAAGACATACAATAGAAAACGGAGTAAGTTTTACTGCAATTAGCATGCAGCAGAGCTGCCAAATAATGCCCAGATGATATACACGAAAATTCGAATGCGTTTTGTAAACAAAGCAGCAATCCGTGGGTTATTGAGGATACTTCGCGATGCCCATCCATGTTCTACACCATGTCAATGTTACTATCATATCTTAGGGTTCGCATAGAGCACAAAGAGCTTTGACCTTGAACGCTCCTTCATTCGTAGATTACTGCTACACGATAGAAAAGACGTACAAGTGAAAATGGATTTAGTTTTACTGCAATTAGCATGCAGCAGAGCTGCCAAATAATGCCCAGATAATATACGCGTTAATTCGAATGCGTTTTGTAAACCAAGCAGCAATCCGTGGGCTATTAAGGACACTTCGCGATGCCTATCCATTTTCTATACCATGCCATTGTAACTACCATAACTTAGTGTTCGCACACAACACCTAGAGTTGTGACCTTGAACGCTCCTTCATAAGTAGATAACTCCTACACGATAGAAAAGACGTTCAAGAGAAAACGGTCTAAGTTTTACTGCAATTAGTATACAGCAGAGCTTTCAAAAAGTGCTCAAATAATATACACGTTAATTCGAACGCGTTTTGTAGGCAAAGTAGCAATCCGCGGGCTATATAAGGCACTTCGCGATGTCTATCCATGTTCTATACCATGCTAATGTAACTATCATATCTTAGCGTTCGCATAGAGTACCTAGAGTTGTGACCTTGAAGGCTCCTTCATAAGTAGACAACTCCAACACGATAGAAAAGACGTTCAAGAGGAAACGGTCTAAGTTTTACTGCAATTAGTATGCAGCAGAGCTTTCAAAAAGTGCCCAAATAATATACACGTTAATTGGAACGCGTTTTGTACGCAAAGTAGCAATTCGCGGGCAATATAAGGCACTTCGCGATGTCTATCCAGTTTCTATACCATGCCAATATAACTATCATTTCTTAGCGTTCGCATACAGTACATAAAGTTGTGACCTTGAACGCTCCTTCATAAGTAGATAACTCCTACACGATAGAAAAGACGTTCAAGAGAAAACGGTCTAAGTTTTACTGCAATTAGTATGCAGCAGAGATTTCAAAAAGTGCCCAAATAATATACACGTCAATTCGAACGCGTATTGTACGCAAAGTAGCAATCCGCGGGCTATATAAGGCACTTCGCGATGTCTATCCATGTTCTACATCATGCCATTGTAACTACCATATCTTAGCGTTCGCATACAGCAAATAGAGTTGTGACCTTGAACGCTCCTTCATAAGTAGAAAACTCCTACACGATAGAAAAGACGTTCAAGAGAAAACGGTCTAAGTTTTACTGCAATTAGTATGCAGCAGAGCTTTCAAAAAGTGCCCATATAATATACACGTTAATTCGAACGCGTTTTGTACGCAAAGTAGCAATCTGTGGGCTACATAAGGCACTTCGCGATGTCTATCCAGTTTCTATACCATGCCAATGTAACTATCATATCTTAGCGTTCGCAAACAGTACATAGAGTTGTGACCTTGACCGCTCCTTCATAAGTAGATAACTCCTACACGATAGAAAAAAGACGTTCATGAGAAAACGGTCTAAGTTTTACTGCAATTAGTATGCAGCAGAGATTTCAAAAGTGCCCAAATAATATACACGTCAATTCGAACGCGTTTTGTACCCAAAGTAGCAATCCGCGGGCTATATAAGGCACTTCGCGATGTCCATCCATGTTCTATACCATGTCAATGTTACTATCATATCTTATCGTTCGCATAGAGCAATTAGAGCTGTGACCTTGCACGCTCCTTCATAAGTAGATAACACCTACACGATAGAAAAGACGTTCAAGCGAAAATGGTTTAAGTTTTACTACAATTAGTATGCAGCAGAGCTTTCAAAAAGTGCCCAAATAATATACACGTTAATTCGAACGCGTTTTGTACGCAATGCAGCAGTCCGCGGGCTATATAAGGCACTTCGCGATGTCTATGCATGTTCTATACCACGCCAATGTAACTATCATAACTTAGCGTTCGCATAGGGCACCTAGAGTTGTGACCTTGCACGCTGCTTCATAAGTAGGTAACTACTACACGACAGAAAAGACGTACAAGTGAAAATGGATTTAGTTTTACTGCAATTAGCATTAAGCAGAGCCCCCAAATAATGCCCAGATAATATACACGTTAATTCGAATGCGTTTTGTAAACAAAGCAGCAATCCGTGGGCTATTAAGGACACTACGCGATGTCTATCCATTTTCTATACAATGCCATTGTAACTACCATATCTTAGCGTTTGCATTCGGCACCTAGAGTTGTGACCTTGAACGCTCCTTCATAAGTAGATAACTCCTACACAATAGAAAAGACGTTCAAGAGAAAACGGTCTAAGTTTTACTGCAATTAGTATACAGCAGAGCTTTCAAAAAGTGCCCAAATAATATACACGTTAATTCGAACGCGTTTTGTACGCAAAGTAGCAATCCGCGGGCTATATAAGGCAATTCGCGATGTCTATCCATGTTCTATATCATGCCATTGTAACTACCATATCTTAGCGTTCGCATACAGCAAATAGAGTTGTGACCTTGAACGCTCCTTCATAAGTAGATAACTCCTACACGATAGAAAAGACGTTCAAGAGAAAACGGTCTAAGTTTTACTGCAATTAGTATACAGCAGAGCTTTCAAAAAGTGCCCAAATAATATACACGTTAATTCGAACGCGTTTTGTACGCAAAGTAGCAATCCGCAGGCTATATAAGGCACTTTGCGTTGTCTATCCATGTTCTATACCATGCCAATGTAACTATCATATCTTAGCGTTCGCATCTCCACCTAGAGTTGTGACCTTGAACGCTCCTTCATAAGTAGATATCTACTACACCATAGAAAAGACGTACAAGTGAAAATGGACTTAGATTTACTGCAATTAGCATTTAGCAGATCTGCCAAATAATGCCCAGATAATATACACGTTAATTCGAATGCGTTTTGTAAACAAAGCAGCAATCCGTGGGCTATTAAGGACGCTACGCGATGCCTATCCATTTTCTATACCATGCCATTGTAACTACCATATCTTAGCGTTTACACACGGCACCTAGAGTTGTGACCTTGAACGCTCCTTCATAAGTAGATAACTCCTACACGATAGAAAAGACGTTCAAGAGAAAACGGTCGAAGTTTTACTGCAATTATTATGCAGCAGAACTTTCAGATAATGCCCAAATAATATACACGTTAATTCGAACGCGTAATGTACATAAAGTAGCAATCCGCGGGCTATATAAGGCACTTCGCGATGTCTATCCATGTTCTATATCATGCCATTGTAATTACCATATCTTAGCGTTCGCATACAGCAAATAGAGTTGTGACCTTGAACGCTCCTTCATAAGTAGAAAACTCCTACACGATAGAAAAGACGTTCAAAAGAAAACGGTCTAAGTTTTACTGCAATTAGTATGCAGCAGAGCTTTCAAAAAGTGTCCAAATAATATACACGTTAATTCGAACGCGTTTTGTACGCAAAGGAGCAATCCGCGGGCTATATAAGGCATTTCGCGATGTCTATCCATATTCTATATCATGCCATTGTAACTACCATATCTTAGCGTTCGTATACAACACCTAGAGTTGTGACCTTGAAAGCTCCTTCATAAGTAGATAACTAGTACACGATAGAAAAGACGTACAAGTGAAAATGGATTTAGTTTTACTGCAATTAGCATGCAGCAGAGCTGCCAAATAATGCCCAGATAATATACGCGTCAATTCGAATGCGTTTTGTAAACAAAGCAGCAATCCGTGGGCTATTAAGGACACTTCGCGATGCCTATCCATTTTCTATACCATGCCATTGTAACTACCATATCTTAGTGTTCGCATACAGCGCCTAGAGTTGTGACCTTGAACGCTCCTTCATAAGTAGATAACTCCTACACGATAGAAAAGACGTTCAAGAGAAAACGCTCTAAGTTTTACTACAATTAGTATGCAGCAGAGCTTTAAAGAAGAGCCCAAATAATATATACGTTAATTCGAACGCGTTTTGTAAGCAAAGTAGCAATCCGCGGTCTATATAAGGCACTTCGCGATGTCTATCCATGTTCTATACCATGCCAATGTATCTATCATATCTTAGCGTTCGTATAGAGCACCTAGAGTTGTGACCTTGAACGGTCCTTCATAAGTAGATAACTCCTACACGATAGAAAAGACGTTCAAGAGAAAACGGTCTAAGTTTTACAGCAATTAGCATGCAGCAGAGCTGCCTAATAATGCCGAGATGATATACACAAAAATTCGAATGCGTTTTCTAAACAAAGCAGCAATCCGTGGGCTATTAAGGACACTTCGCGATGCCTATCCATTTTCTATACCATACCACTGTAACTACCATATCTTAGTGTTCGCATACAGCGCCTAGAGTTGTGACCTTGAACGCTCCTTCATAAGTAGATAACTCCTACACGATAGAAAAGACGTTCAAGAGAAAACGGTCTAAGTTTTACTGCAATTAGTATACAGCAGAGCTCTCAAAAAGTGCTCAAATAATATTCACGTTAATTCGAACGCGTTTTGTACGCAAAGTAGCAATCCGCGGGCTATATAGGGCACTTCGCGATGTCTATCCATGTTCTATATCATACCATTGTAACTTCCATATCTTAGCGTTCGCATACAGCAAATAGAGTTGTGACCTTGAACGCTCCTTCATAAGTAGAAAACTCCTACACGATAGAAAAGACGTTCAAGAGAAAACGGTCTAAGTTTTACTGCAATTAGTATGCAGCAGAGCTTTCAAAAAGTGCCCAAATAATATACACGTTAATTCGAACGCGTTTTGTACGCAAAGGAGCAATCCGCGGGCTATATAAGGCATTTCGCGATGTCTATCCATATTCTATATCATGCCATTGTATCTACCATATCTTAGCGTTCGCATACAATACCTAGAGTTGTGACCTTGAACGCTCCTTCATAAGTAGATAACTCCTACACGATAGAAAAGACGTTCAAGGGAAAACGGTCTAAGTTTTACTACAATTAGTATGCAGCAGAGCTTTAAAAAAGAGCAAAAATAATATATACGTGAATTCGAATGCGTTTTGTACGCAAAGTAGCAATCCGCGGGCTATATAAGGCACTTCGCGATGTCCGTCCATGTTCTATACCATGTCAATGTTACTATCATATCTTAGGGTTCGCACTGAGCAATTAGAGTTGTGACCTTGAACGCTCCTTCATAAGTAGAAAACTCCTACACGATAGAAAAGACGTTCAAGAGAAAACGGTCTAAGTTTTACTGCAATTAGTATGCAGCAGAGCTTTCAAAAAGGGCTCAAATAATATACACGTTAATTCGAACGCGTTTTGTACACAAAGTAGCAATCCGTGGGCTACATAAGGCACTTCGCGATGTCTATCCAGTTTCTATACCATGCCAATGTAACTATCATATCTTAGCGTTAGCAAACAGTACATAGAGTTGTGACCTTGACCGCTCCTTCATAAGTAGATAACTCCTACACGATAGAAAAGACGTTCAAGAGAAAACGGTCTTAGTTTTACTGCAATTAGTATGCAGCAGAGATTTCAAAAAGTGCCCAAATAATATACACGTCAATTCGAACGCGTTTTGTACGCAAAGCAGCAGTCCGCGGGCTATATAAGGCACTTCGCGATGTCTATCCATGTTCTATACCACGCCAATGTAACTATCATAACTTAGCGTTCGCATAGGGCACCTAGAGTTGTGACCTTGACCGCTCCTTCATAAGTAGAAAACTCCTACACGATAGAAAAGACGTTCAAAAGAAAACGGTCTAAGTTTTACTGCAATTAGTATGCAGCAGAGCTGCCAAATAATGCCCAGATTATATACGAGTTAATTCGAATGCGTTTTGTAAACAAAGCAGCAATCCGTGAGCTATTAAGAACACTTCGCGATGTCTATCCATTTTCTATACCATGCCATTGTAACTACCATATCTTAGTTTTCTCATACAGCGCCTAGAGTTGTGACCTTGAACGCTCCCTCATAAGTAGATAACTCCTACACGATAGAAAAGACGTACAAGTGAAAATGGATTTAGTTTTACTGCAATTAGCATGCAGCAGAGCTGCCAAATAATGCCCAGATAATATACGCGTTAATTCGAATGCGTTTTGTAAACAAAGCAGCAATCCGTGGGATATTAAGGACACTTCGCGATGCCTATCCATTTTCTATACCATGCCATTGTAACTACCATATCTTAGGGTTCGCATACAGCGCCTAGAGTTGTGACCTTGAACGCTGCTTCATAAGTAGATAACTCCTACACGATAGAAAAGGCTTTCAAGGGAAAACGGTCTATGTTTTACTACAATTACTATGCAGCAGAGCTTTCAAAAAGTGCCCAAATAATATACACGTTAATTCGAACGCGATTTGTAGGCAAAGTAGCAATCCGCGGGTTATATAAGGCACTTCGCGATGTCTATCCATATTCTATATCATGCCATTGTAACTACCATATCTTAGCGTTCGCATACAGCCAATAGAGTTGTGACCTTGAACGCTCCTTCATAAGTAGATAACTCCTACACGATAGAAAAGACGTTCAAGAGAAAACGGTCTAAGTTTTACTGCAATTAGTATACAGCAGAGATTTCAAAAAGTGCCCAAATAATATACACGTTAATTCGAACGCGTTTTGTACGCAAAGTAGCAATCCGCGGGCTATATAATGCACTTCGCGATGTCTATCCATGTTCTATATCATGCCATTGTATCTACCATATCTTAGCGTTCGCATACAATACCTAGAGTTGTGACCTTGAACGCTCCTTCATAAGTAGATAACTCCTACACGATAGAAAAGACGTTCAAGGGAAAATGGTTTAAGTTTTACTACAATTAGTATGCAGCAGAGTTTTAAAAAAGAGCAAAAATAATATATACGTGAATTCGAACGCGTTTTGTACGCAAAGTAGCAATCCGCGGGCTATATAAGGCACTTCGCGATGTCCGTCCATGTTCTATACCATGTCAATGTTACTATCATATCTTAGGGTTCGCATAGAGCAATTAGAGCTGTGACCTTGAACGCTCCTTCATAAGTAGATAACACCTACACGATAGAAAAGACGTTCAAGAGAAAATGGTTTAAGTTTTACTACAATTAGTATGCAGCAGAGCTTTCAACAAGTGCCCAAAAAATATACACGTTAAATCGAACGCGTTTTGTACGCAAAGTAGCAATCCGTGGGCTACATAAGGCACTTCGCGATGTCTATCCAGTTTCTATACCATGCCAATGTAACTATCATATCTTAGCGTTCGCAAACAGTACATAGAGTTGTGACCTTGACCGCTCCTTCATAAGTAGATAACTCCTACACCATAGAAAAGACGTTCAAGAGAAAACGGTCTAAGTTTTACTGCAATTAGTATGCAGCAGAGATTTCAAAAAGTGCCCAAATAATATACACGTCAATTCGAACGCGTTTTGTACGCAAAGCAGCAGTCCGCGGGCTATAGAAGGCACTTCGCGATGTCTATCCATGTTCTATACCACGCCAATGTAACAACCATAACTTAGCGTTCGCTTAGGGCACCTAGAGTTGTGACCTTGCACGCTGCTTCATAAGTAGATAACTACTACACGACAGAAAAGACGTACAAGTGAAAATGGATTTAGTTTTACTGCAATTAGCATTCAGCAGAGCCCCCAAATAATGCCCAGATAATATACACGTTAATTCGAATGCGTTTTGTAAACAAAGCAGCAATCCGTGGGCTATTAAGGACACTACGCGATGTCTATTCATTTTCTATACCATGCCATTGTAACTACCATATCTTAGTGTTCGCACACAGCACCTAGAGTTGTGACCTTGAACGCTCCTTCCTAAGTAGATAACTCCTACACGATAGAAAAGACGTTCAAGAGAAAACGGTCTAAGTTTTACTGCAATTAGTATGCAGCAGAGCTTTAAAAAAGTGCCCAAATAATATACACGTCAATTCGAACGCGTTTTGTACGCAAAGCAGCACTCCGCGGGCTATATAAGGCACTTCGCGATGTCTATCCATGTTCTACACCATGCCAATGTAACTATCATATCTTAGCGTTCGCAAAGAGCACCTAGAGTTGTGACCTTGAAAGCTCCTTCAAAAGTAGATAACTACTACACGACAGAAAAGACGTACAAGTCAAAATGGATATAGTTTTACTGCAATTAGCATTCAGCAGAGCTGCCAAATAATGCCCAGATAATATACACGTTAATTCGAATGCGTTTTGTAAACAAAGCAGCAATCCGTGGGCTATTAAGGACACTACGCGATGTCTATCCATTTTCTATACAATGCCATTGTAACTACCATATCTTAGCGTTTGCATTCGGCACCTAGAGTTGTGACCTTGAACGCTCCTTCATAAGTAGATAACTCCTACACGATAGAAAAGACGTTCAAGAGAAAACGGTCTAAGTTTTACTGCAATTAGTATACAGCAGAGCTTTCAAAAAGTGCCCAAATAATATACACGTTAATTCGAACGCGTTTTGTACGCAAAGTAGCAATCCGCGGGCTATATAAGGCAATTCGCAATGTCTATCCATGTTCTATATCATGCCATTGTAACTACCATATCTTAGCGTTCGCATACAGCAAATAGAGTTGTGACCTTGAACGCTCCTTCATAAGTAGATAACTACTACACGATAGAAAAGACGTACAAGTAAAAATGGATTTAGTTTTACTGCAATTAGCATTCAGCAGAGCCGCCAAATAATGCCCAGATAAAATACACGTTAATTCGAATGCGTATTGTAAACAAAGCAGCAATCCGTGGGCTATTAAGGACACTTCGCGATGCCTATCCATTTTATATACCATGCCATTGTAACTACCATATCTTCGTGTTCGCACACAGCACCTAGAGTTGTGACCTTGAACGCTCCTTCATAAGTAGATAACTCCTACACGATAGAAAAGACGTTCAAGAGAAAACGGTCTAAGTTTTACTGCAATTAGTATACAGCAGAGCTTTCAAAAAGTGCCCAAATAATATACACGTTAATTCGAACGCGTTTTGTACGCAAAGTAGCAATCCGCGGGCTATATAAGGCACTTCGCGATGTCTATCCATGTTCTATATCATGCCATTGTAACTACCATATCTTAGCGTTCGCATACAGCAAATAGAGTTGTGACCTTGAACGCTCCTTCATAAGTAGAAAACTCCTACACGATAGAAAAGACGTTCAAGAGAAAACGGTCTAAGTTTTACTGCAATTAGTATACAGCAGAGCTTTCAAAAAGTGCCCAAATAATATACACGTTAATTCGAACGCGTTTTGTACGCAAAGTAGCAATCCGCGGGCTATATAAGGCACTTCGCGATGTCTATCCATGTTCTATATCATGCCATTGTAACTACCATATCTTAGCGTTCGCATACAGCAAATAGAGTTGTGACCTTGAACGCTCCTTCATAAGTAGAAAACTCCTACACGATAGAAAAGACGTTCAAGGGAAAACGGTCTAAGTTTTACAACAATTAGTATGCAGCAGAGCTTTAAAAGAGAGCAAAAATAATATATACGTGAATTCGAACGCGTTTTGTACGCAAAGTAGCAATCCGCGGGCTATATAAGGCACTTCGCGATGTCCGTCCATGTTCTATACCATGTCAATGTTACTATCATATCTTAGAGATGTGCAATCCGTGGGCTCCGTGCCAGCAATCCGTGGGCTATTAAGGACACTACGCGATGTCTATCCATTTTCTATACAATGCCATTGTAACTACCATATCTTAGCGTTGGCATTAGGCATCTAGAGTTGTGACCTTGAACGCTCCTTCATAAGTAGATAACTCCTACACAATAGAAAATACGTTCAAGAGAAAACGGTCTAAGTTTTACTGCAATTAGTATGCAGCAGAGCTTTCTAAAAGTGACCAAATAATATACACGTCAATTCGAACACGTTTTGTACGCAAAGTAGCAATCCGCAGGCTATATAAGGCACTTTGCGTTGTCTATCCATGTTCTATACCATGCCAATGTAACTATCATATCTTAGCGTTCGCATCTCCACCTAGAGTTGTGACCTTGAACGTTCCTTCATAAGTAGATATCTACTACACCATAGAAAAGACGTACAAGTGAAAATGGATTTAGTTTTACTGCAATTAGCATTTAGCAGAGCTGCCAAATAATGCCCAGATAATATACACGTTAATTCGAATGCGTTTTGTAAACAAAGCAGCAATCCGTGGGCTATTAAGGACGCTACGCGATGCCTATCCATTTTCTATACCATGCCATTGTAACTACCATATCTTAGCGTTTACACACGGCACCTAGAGTTGTGACCTTGAACGCTCCTTCATAAGTAGATAACTCCTACACGATAGAAAAGACGTTCAAGAGAAAACGGTCTAAGTTTTACTGCAATTAGTATACAGCAGAGCTTTCAAAAAGTGCCCAAATAATATACACGTTAATTCGAACGCGTTTTGTACGCAAAGTAGCAATCCGCGGGCTTTATATGGCAATTCGCGATGTCTATCCATGTTCTGTATCATGCCATTGTAACTACCATATCTTAGCGTTCGCATACAGCAAATAGAGTTGTGACCTTGAACGCTCCTTCATAAGTAGATAACTACTACACGATAGAAAAGACGTACAAGTAAAAATGGATTTAGTTTTACTGCAATTAGCATTCAGCAGAGCTGCCAAATAATGCCCAGATAATATACCCGTTAATTCGAATGCGTATTGTAAACAAAGCAGCAATCCGTGGGCTATTAAGGACACTTCGCGATGCCTATCCATTTTATATACCATGCCATTGTAACTACCATATCTTAGTGTTCGCACACAGCACCTAGAGTTGTGACCTTGAACGCTCCTTCATAAGTAGATAACTCCTACACGATAGAAAAGACGTTCAAGAGAAAACGGTCTAAGTTTTACTGCAATTAGTATACAGCAGAGCTTTCAAAAAGTGCTCAAATAATATACACGTTAATTCGAACGCGTTTTGTACGCAAAGTAGCAATCCGCGGGCTATATAAGGCACTTCGCGATGTCTATCCATGTTCTATATCAAGCCATTGTAACTACCATATCTTAGCGTTCGCATACAACACCTAGAGTTGTGACCTTGAACGCTCCATCATAAGTAGATATCTCCTACACGATATTAAAGACATACAATAGAAAACGGAGTAAGTTTTACTGCAATTAGCATGCAGCAGAGCTGCCAAATAATGCCCAGATGATATACACGAAAATTCGAATGCGTTTTGTAAACAAAGCAGCAATCCGTGGGTTATTGAGGATACTTCGCGATGCCCATCCATGTTCTACACCATGTCAATGTTACTATCATATCTTAGGGTTCGCATAGAGCACAAAGAGCTTTGACCTTGAACGCTCCTTCATTCGTAGATTACTGCTACACGATAGAAAAGACGTACAAGTGAAAATGGATTTAGTTTTACTGCAATTAGCATGCAGCAGAGCTGCCAAATAATGCCCAGATAATATACGCGTTAATTCGAATGCGTTTTGTAAACCAAGCAGCAATCCGTGGGCTATTAAGGACACTTCGCGATGCCTATCCATTTTCTATACCATGCCATTGTAACTACCATAACTTAGTGTTCGCACACAACACCTAGAGTTGTGACCTTGAACGCTCCTTCATAAGTAGATAACTCCTACACGATAGAAAAGACGTTCAAGAGAAAACGGTCTAAGTTTTACTGCAATTAGTATACAGCAGAGCTTTCAAAAAGTGCTCAAATAATATACACGTTAATTCGAACGCGTTTTGTAGGCAAAGTAGCAATCCGCGGGCTATATAAGGCACTTCGCGATGTCTATCCATGTTCTATACCATGCTAATGTAACTATCATATCTTAGCGTTCGCATAGAGTACCTAGAGTTGTGACCTTGAAGGCTCCTTCATAAGTAGACAACTCCAACACGATAGAAAAGACGTTCAAGAGGAAACGGTCTAAGTTTTACTGCAATTAGTATGCAGCAGAGCTTTCAAAAAGTGCCCAAATAATATACACGTTAATTGGAACGCGTTTTGTACGCAAAGTAGCAATTCGCGGGCAATATAAGGCACTTCGCGATGTCTATCCAGTTTCTATACCATGCCAATATAACTATCATTTCTTAGCGTTCGCATACAGTACATAAAGTTGTGACCTTGAACGCTCCTTCATAAGTAGATAACTCCTACACGATAGAAAAGACGTTCAAGAGAAAACGGTCTAAGTTTTACTGCAATTAGTATGCAGCAGAGATTTCAAAAAGTGCCCAAATAATATACACGTCAATTCGAACGCGTATTGTACGCAAAGTAGCAATCCGCGGGCTATATAAGGCACTTCGCGATGTCTATCCATGTTCTACATCATGCCATTGTAACTACCATATCTTAGCGTTCGCATACAGCAAATAGAGTTGTGACCTTGAACGCTCCTTCATAAGTAGAAAACTCCTACACGATAGAAAAGACGTTCAAGAGAAAACGGTCTAAGTTTTACTGCAATTAGTATGCAGCAGAGCTTTCAAAAAGTGCCCATATAATATACACGTTAATTCGAACGCGTTTTGTACGCAAAGTAGCAATCTGTGGGCTACATAAGGCACTTCGCGATGTCTATCCAGTTTCTATACCATGCCAATGTAACTATCATATCTTAGCGTTCGCAAACAGTACATAGAGTTGTGACCTTGACCGCTCCTTCATAAGTAGATAACTCCTACACGATAGAAAAAAGACGTTCATGAGAAAACGGTCTAAGTTTTACTGCAATTAGTATGCAGCAGAGATTTCAAAAGTGCCCAAATAATATACACGTCAATTCGAACGCGTTTTGTACCCAAAGTAGCAATCCGCGGGCTATATAAGGCACTTCGCGATGTCTATCCATGTTCTATATCATGCCATTGTAACTACCATATCTTAGCGTTCACAAACAGCAAATAGAGTTGTGACCTTGAACGCTCCTTCATAAGTAGATAACTCCTACACGATAGAAAAGACGTTCAAGGGAAAACGGTCTAAGTTTTACTACAATTAGTATGCAGCAGTGCTTTAAAAAAGAGCACAAATAATATATACGTTAATTCGAACGCGTTTTGTACGCAAAGTTGCAATCCGCGGGCTATATAAGGCACTTCGCGATGTCCATCCATGTTCTATACCATGTCAATGTTACTATCATATCTTATCGTTCGCATAGAGCAATTAGAGCTGTGACCTTGCACGCTCCTTCATAAGTAGATAACACCTACACGATAGAAAAGACGTTCAAGCGAAAATGGTTTAAGTTTTACTACAATTAGTATGCAGCAGAGCTTTCAAAAAGTGCCCAAATAATATACACGTTAATTCGAACGCGTTTTGTACGCAATGCAGCAGTCCGCGGGCTATATAAGGCACTTCGCGATGTCTATGCATGTTCTATACCACGCCAATGTAACTATCATAACTTAGCGTTCGCATAGGGCACCTAGAGTTGTGACCTTGCACGCTGCTTCATAAGTAGGTAACTACTACACGACAGAAAAGACGTACAAGTGAAAATGGATTTAGTTTTACTGCAATTAGCATTAAGCAGAGCCCCCAAATAATGCCCAGATAATATACACGTTAATTCGAATGCGTTTTGTAAACAAAGCAGCAATCCGTGGGCTATTAAGGACACTACGCGATGTCTATCCATTTTCTATACAATGCCATTGTAACTACCATATCTTAGCGTTTGCATTCGGCACCTAGAGTTGTGACCTTGAACGCTCCTTCATAAGTAGATAACTCCTACACAATAGAAAAGACGTTCAAGAGAAAACGGTCTAAGTTTTACTGCAATTAGTATACAGCAGAGCTTTCAAAAAGTGCCCAAATAATATACACGTTAATTCGAACGCGTTTTGTACGCAAAGTAGCAATCCGCGGGCTATATAAGGCAATTCGCGATGTCTATCCATGTTCTATATCATGCCATTGTAACTACCATATCTTAGCGTTCGCATACAGCAAATAGAGTTGTGACCTTGAACGCTCCTTCATAAGTAGATAACTCCTACACGATAGAAAAGACGTTCAAGAGAAAACGGTCTAAGTTTTACTGCAATTAGTATACAGCAGAGCTTTCAAAAAGTGCCCAAATAATATACACGTTAATTCGAACGCGTTTTGTACGCAAAGTAGCAATCCGCAGGCTATATAAGGCACTTTGCGTTGTCTATCCATGTTCTATACCATGCCAATGTAACTATCATATCTTAGCGTTCGCATCTCCACCTAGAGTTGTGACCTTGAACGCTCCTTCATAAGTAGATATCTACTACACCATAGAAAAGACGTACAAGTGAAAATGGACTTAGATTTACTGCAATTAGCATTTAGCAGATCTGCCAAATAATGCCCAGATAATATACACGTTAATTCGAATGCGTTTTGTAAACAAAGCAGCAATCCGTGGGCTATTAAGGACGCTACGCGATGCCTATCCATTTTCTATACCATGCCATTGTAACTACCATATCTTAGCGTTTACACACGGCACCTAGAGTTGTGACCTTGAACGCTCCTTCATAAGTAGATAACTCCTACACGATAGAAAAGACGTTCAAGAGAAAACGGTCGAAGTTTTACTGCAATTATTATGCAGCAGAACTTTCAGATAATGCCCAAATAATATACACGTTAATTCGAACGCGTAATGTACATAAAGTAGCAATCCGCGGGCTATATAAGGCACTTCGCGATGTCTATCCATGTTCTATATCATGCCATTGTAATTACCATATCTTAGCGTTCGCATACAGCAAATAGAGTTGTGACCTTGAACGCTCCTTCATAAGTAGAAAACTCCTACACGATAGAAAAGACGTTCAAAAGAAAACGGTCTAAGTTTTACTGCAATTAGTATGCAGCAGAGCTTTCAAAAAGTGTCCAAATAATATACACGTTAATTCGAACGCGTTTTGTACGCAAAGGAGCAATCCGCGGGCTATATAAGGCATTTCGCGATGTCTATCCATATTCTATATCATGCCATTGTAACTACCATATCTTAGCGTTCGTATACAACACCTAGAGTTGTGACCTTGAAAGCTCCTTCATAAGTAGATAACTAGTACACGATAGAAAAGACGTACAAGTGAAAATGGATTTAGTTTTACTGCAATTAGCATGCAGCAGAGCTGCCAAATAATGCCCAGATAATATACGCGTCAATTCGAATGCGTTTTGTAAACAAAGCAGCAATCCGTGGGCTATTAAGGACACTTCGCGATGCCTATCCATTTTCTATACCATGCCATTGTAACTACCATATCTTAGTGTTCGCATACAGCGCCTAGAGTTGTGACCTTGAACGCTCCTTCATAAGTAGATAACTCCTACACGATAGAAAAGACGTTCAAGAGAAAACGCTCTAAGTTTTACTACAATTAGTATGCAGCAGAGCTTTAAAGAAGAGCCCAAATAATATATACGTTAATTCGAACGCGTTTTGTAAGCAAAGTAGCAATCCGCGGTCTATATAAGGCACTTCGCGATGTCTATCCATGTTCTATACCATGCCAATGTATCTATCATATCTTAGCGTTCGTATAGAGCACCTAGAGTTGTGACCTTGAACGGTCCTTCATAAGTAGATAACTCCTACACGATAGAAAAGACGTTCAAGAGAAAACGGTCTAAGTTTTACAGCAATTAGCATGCAGCAGAGCTGCCTAATAATGCCGAGATGATATACACAAAAATTCGAATGCGTTTTCTAAACAAAGCAGCAATCCGTGGGCTATTAAGGACACTTCGCGATGCCTATCCATTTTCTATACCATACCACTGTAACTACCATATCTTAGTGTTCGCATACAGCGCCTAGAGTTGTGACCTTGAACGCTCCTTCATAAGTAGATAACTCCTACACGATAGAAAAGACGTTCAAGAGAAAACGGTCTAAGTTTTACTGCAATTAGTATACAGCAGAGCTCTCAAAAAGTGCTCAAATAATATTCACGTTAATTCGAACGCGTTTTGTACGCAAAGTAGCAATCCGCGGGCTATATAGGGCACTTCGCGATGTCTATCCATGTTCTATATCATACCATTGTAACTTCCATATCTTAGCGTTCGCATACAGCAAATAGAGTTGTGACCTTGAACGCTCCTTCATAAGTAGAAAACTCCTACACGATAGAAAAGACGTTCAAGAGAAAACGGTCTAAGTTTTACTGCAATTAGTATGCAGCAGAGCTTTCAAAAAGTGCCCAAATAATATACACGTTAATTCGAACGCGTTTTGTACGCAAAGGAGCAATCCGCGGGCTATATAAGGCATTTCGCGATGTCTATCCATATTCTATATCATGCCATTGTATCTACCATATCTTAGCGTTCGCATACAATACCTAGAGTTGTGACCTTGAACGCTCCTTCATAAGTAGATAACTCCTACACGATAGAAAAGACGTTCAAGGGAAAACGGTCTAAGTTTTACTACAATTAGTATGCAGCAGAGCTTTAAAAAAGAGCAAAAATAATATATACGTGAATTCGAATGCGTTTTGTACGCAAAGTAGCAATCCGCGGGCTATATAAGGCACTTCGCGATGTCCGTCCATGTTCTATACCATGTCAATGTTACTATCATATCTTAGGGTTCGCACTGAGCAATTAGAGTTGTGACCTTGAACGCTCCTTCATAAGTAGAAAACTCCTACACGATAGAAAAGACGTTCAAGAGAAAACGGTCTAAGTTTTACTGCAATTAGTATGCAGCAGAGCTTTCAAAAAGGGCTCAAATAATATACACGTTAATTCGAACGCGTTTTGTACACAAAGTAGCAATCCGTGGGCTACATAAGGCACTTCGCGATGTCTATCCAGTTTCTATACCATGCCAATGTAACTATCATATCTTAGCGTTAGCAAACAGTACATAGAGTTGTGACCTTGACCGCTCCTTCATAAGTAGATAACTCCTACACGATAGAAAAGACGTTCAAGAGAAAACGGTCTTAGTTTTACTGCAATTAGTATGCAGCAGAGATTTCAAAAAGTGCCCAAATAATATACACGTCAATTCGAACGCGTTTTGTACGCAAAGCAGCAGTCCGCGGGCTATATAAGGCACTTCGCGATGTCTATCCATGTTCTATACCACGCCAATGTAACTATCATAACTTAGCGTTCGCATAGGGCACCTAGAGTTGTGACCTTGACCGCTCCTTCATAAGTAGAAAACTCCTACACGATAGAAAAGACGTTCAAAAGAAAACGGTCTAAGTTTTACTGCAATTAGTATGCAGCAGAGCTGCCAAATAATGCCCAGATTATATACGAGTTAATTCGAATGCGTTTTGTAAACAAAGCAGCAATCCGTGAGCTATTAAGAACACTTCGCGATGTCTATCCATTTTCTATACCATGCCATTGTAACTACCATATCTTAGTTTTCTCATACAGCGCCTAGAGTTGTGACCTTGAACGCTCCCTCATAAGTAGATAACTCCTACACGATAGAAAAGACGTACAAGTGAAAATGGATTTAGTTTTACTGCAATTAGCATGCAGCAGAGCTGCCAAATAATGCCCAGATAATATACGCGTTAATTCGAATGCGTTTTGTAAACAAAGCAGCAATCCGTGGGATATTAAGGACACTTCGCGATGCCTATCCATTTTCTATACCATGCCATTGTAACTACCATATCTTAGGGTTCGCATACAGCGCCTAGAGTTGTGACCTTGAACGCTGCTTCATAAGTAGATAACTCCTACACGATAGAAAAGGCTTTCAAGGGAAAACGGTCTATGTTTTACTACAATTACTATGCAGCAGAGCTTTCAAAAAGTGCCCAAATAATATACACGTTAATTCGAACGCGATTTGTAGGCAAAGTAGCAATCCGCGGGTTATATAAGGCACTTCGCGATGTCTATCCATATTCTATATCATGCCATTGTAACTACCATATCTTAGCGTTCGCATACAGCCAATAGAGTTGTGACCTTGAACGCTCCTTCATAAGTAGATAACTCCTACACGATAGAAAAGACGTTCAAGAGAAAACGGTCTAAGTTTTACTGCAATTAGTATACAGCAGAGATTTCAAAAAGTGCCCAAATAATATACACGTTAATTCGAACGCGTTTTGTACGCAAAGTAGCAATCCGCGGGCTATATAATGCACTTCGCGATGTCTATCCATGTTCTATATCATGCCATTGTATCTACCATATCTTAGCGTTCGCATACAATACCTAGAGTTGTGACCTTGAACGCTCCTTCATAAGTAGATAACTCCTACACGATAGAAAAGACGTTCAAGGGAAAATGGTTTAAGTTTTACTACAATTAGTATGCAGCAGAGTTTTAAAAAAGAGCAAAAATAATATATACGTGAATTCGAACGCGTTTTGTACGCAAAGTAGCAATCCGCGGGCTATATAAGGCACTTCGCGATGTCCGTCCATGTTCTATACCATGTCAATGTTACTATCATATCTTAGGGTTCGCATAGAGCAATTAGAGCTGTGACCTTGAACGCTCCTTCATAAGTAGATAACACCTACACGATAGAAAAGACGTTCAAGAGAAAATGGTTTAAGTTTTACTACAATTAGTATGCAGCAGAGCTTTCAACAAGTGCCCAAAAAATATACACGTTAAATCGAACGCGTTTTGTACGCAAAGTAGCAATCCGTGGGCTACATAAGGCACTTCGCGATGTCTATCCAGTTTCTATACCATGCCAATGTAACTATCATATCTTAGCGTTCGCAAACAGTACATAGAGTTGTGACCTTGACCGCTCCTTCATAAGTAGATAACTCCTACACCATAGAAAAGACGTTCAAGAGAAAACGGTCTAAGTTTTACTGCAATTAGTATGCAGCAGAGATTTCAAAAAGTGCCCAAATAATATACACGTCAATTCGAACGCGTTTTGTACGCAAAGCAGCAGTCCGCGGGCTATAGAAGGCACTTCGCGATGTCTATCCATGTTCTATACCACGCCAATGTAACAACCATAACTTAGCGTTCGCTTAGGGCACCTAGAGTTGTGACCTTGCACGCTGCTTCATAAGTAGATAACTACTACACGACAGAAAAGACGTACAAGTGAAAATGGATTTAGTTTTACTGCAATTAGCATTCAGCAGAGCCCCCAAATAATGCCCAGATAATATACACGTTAATTCGAATGCGTTTTGTAAACAAAGCAGCAATCCGTGGGCTATTAAGGACACTACGCGATGTCTATTCATTTTCTATACCATGCCATTGTAACTACCATATCTTAGTGTTCGCACACAGCACCTAGAGTTGTGACCTTGAACGCTCCTTCCTAAGTAGATAACTCCTACACGATAGAAAAGACGTTCAAGAGAAAACGGTCTAAGTTTTACTGCAATTAGTATGCAGCAGAGCTTTAAAAAAGTGCCCAAATAATATACACGTCAATTCGAACGCGTTTTGTACGCAAAGCAGCACTCCGCGGGCTATATAAGGCACTTCGCGATGTCTATCCATGTTCTACACCATGCCAATGTAACTATCATATCTTAGCGTTCGCAAAGAGCACCTAGAGTTGTGACCTTGAAAGCTCCTTCAAAAGTAGATAACTACTACACGACAGAAAAGACGTACAAGTCAAAATGGATATAGTTTTACTGCAATTAGCATTCAGCAGAGCTGCCAAATAATGCCCAGATAATATACACGTTAATTCGAATGCGTTTTGTAAACAAAGCAGCAATCCGTGGGCTATTAAGGACACTACGCGATGCCTATCCATTTTCTATACAATGCCATTGTAACTACCATATCTTAGCGTTTGCATTCGGCACCTAGAGTTGTGACCTTGAACGCTCCTTCATAAGTAGATAACTCCTACACGATAGAAAAGACGTCCAAGAGAAAACGGTCTAAGTTTTACAGCAATTAGCATTGAGCAGAGCTGCCTAATAATGCCGAGATTATATACACGAAAATTCGAAAGCGTTTTGTAAACAAAGCAGCAATCCATGGGCTATTGAGAACACTTCGCGATGCCTTTCCATGTTCTACACTATGTGAATGTTACTATCATATCTTAGGGTTCGCATAGAGCACAAAGAGCTGTGACCTTGACGCTCCTTCATTCGTACATTACTGCTACACGATAGAAAAGACGTACAAGTGAAAATTGATTTAGATTTACTGCAATTAGCATGCAGCAGAGCTGCCAAATAATGCCCACATAATATACACGTTAATTCGAATGCGTTATGTAAACAAAGCAGCAATCCGTGAGCTATTAAGGACACTACGCGATGCCTATCCATTTTCTATACAATGCCATTGTAACTAACATATCTTAGCGTTTGCATTCGGCACCTAGAGTTGTGACCTTGAACGCTTCTTCATAAGTAGATAACTCCTACACGATAGAAAAGACGTTCAAGAGAAAACGGTCTAAGTTTTACTACAATTACTATTCAGCAGTGCTTTCAAAAAGTGCCCAAATAATATACACGTTAATTTGAACGCGTTTTGTACGCAAAGTAGCAATCCGCGAGCTATATAAGGTACTTCGCGATGTCTATCCAAGTTCTATATCATGCCATTGTAACTACCATATCTTAGCGTTCGCATACAGCAAATAGAGTTGTGACCTTGAACGCTCCTTCATAAGTAGATAACTCCTACACGATGGAAAAGACGTTCAAGAGAAAACGGTCTAAGTTTTACTGCAATTAGTATGCAGCAGAGCTTTAAAAAAATGCCCAAATAATATACACGTCAATTCGAACGCTTTGTACGCAAAATAGCAATCCGCGGGCTATATAAGGCACTTCGCGATGTCTATCCATGTTCTATACCATGCCAATGTATCTATCATATCTTAGCGTTCGCATAGAGCACCTAGAGTTGTGACCTTGAACGCTCCTTCTTAAGTAGATAACTCCTACACGATAGAAAAGACGTTCAAGAGAAAACGGTCCAAGTTTTACTGCAATTAGTATGCAGCAGAGCTTTCAAAAAGTGCCCAAATAATATACACGTTAATTGGAACGCGTTTTGTACGCAAAGTAGCAATCCGCGGGCAATATGAGTCACTTCGCGATGTCTATCCACTTCCTATACCATGCCAATGTAACTATCATATTTTAGCGTTCGCATACAGCACCTAGAGTTGTGACCTTGAACGCTCCTTCTTAAGTAGATAACTCCAACACGATAGAAAAGACGTTCAAAAGAAAACGGTCTAAGTTTTACAGCAATTAGCATTCAGCAGAGCTGCCTAATAATGCCGAGATGATATACACGAAAATTCGAATGCGTTTTGTAAACAAAGCAGCAATCCATGGGCTATTGAGGAC
>CAXKVY010008681.1:0-28207 GCA_964058915.1 Tetropium fuscum | reverse complement strand
ATAGATATGCGATTTTAAATATTTTATGGAATTTTAACAGGAGCAGGTTTGTATCAGGATCACAGAAACGCGAAGAGGTGTTTTAAGGAAAAGCATCTGGGGAAAGAAATTAATTAATAGGCGATAAATAAATAGATATGCGATTTCAATTATTTTATGGAATTTTAACAGGAGCAGCTTTGTATCAGGATCACAGAAACGTGAAGAGGTGTTTTAAGGAAAAGTATCTGGGGAAAGAAATTAATTAATAGGCGGTAAATAAATAGATATGCGATTTCAATTATTTTATGGAATTTTAACAGGAGCAGGTTTGTATCAGGATCACAGAAACGTGAAGAGGTGCTTTAAGGAAAAGTATCTGGGGAAAGAAATTAATTAATAGGCGGTAAATAAATAGATATGCGATATCAAATATTTCATGGAATTTTAACAGGAGCAGGTTTGTATCAAAATCACAGAAACGTGAAGAGGTGTTTTAAGGAAAAGCATCTGGGGAAAGAAATTAATTAATAGGCGATAAATAAATAGATATGCGATTTCAATTATTTTATGGAATTTTAACAGGAGCAGGTTTGTATCAGGATCACAGAAACGTGAAGAGGTGTTTTAAGGAAAAGCATCTGGGGAAAGAAATTAATTAATAGGCGATAAATAAATAGATATGCGATTTCAATTATTTTATGGAATTTTAACAGGAGCAGGTTTGTATCAGGATCACAGAAACGTGAAGAGGTGTTTTAAGGAAAAGCATCTGGGGAAAGAAATTAATTAATAGGCGATAAATAAATAGATATGCGATTTCAATTATTTTATGGAATTTTAACAGGAGCAGGTTTGTATCAGGATCACAGAAACGTGAAGAGGTGTTTTAAGGAAAAGTATCTGGGGAAAGAAATTAATTAATAGGCGGTAAATAAATAGATATGCGATTTCAATTATTTTATGGAATTTTAACAGGAGCAGGTTTGTATCAGGATCACAGAAACGTGAAGAGGTGTTTTAAGGAAAAGTATCTGGGGAAAGAAATTAATTAATAGGCGATAAATAAATAGATATGCGATTTCAATTATTTTATGGAATTTTAACAGGAGCAGGTTTGTATCAGGATCACAGAAACGTGAAGAGGTGTTTTAAGGAAAAGTATCTGGGGAAAGAAATTAATTAATAGGCGGTAAATAAATAGATATGCGATTTCAATTATTTTATGGAATTTTAACAGGAGCAGGTTTGTATCAGGATCACAGAAACGTGAAGAGGTGTTTTAAGGAAAAGTATCTGGGGAAAGAAATTAATTAATAGGCGATAAATAAATAGATATGCGATTTCAATTATTTTATGGAATTTTAACAGGAGCAGGTTTGTATCAGGATCACAGAAACGTGAAGAGGTGTTTTAAGGAAAAGTATCTGGGGAAAGAAATTAATTAATAGGCGGTAAATAAATAGATATGCGATTTCAATTATTTTATGGAATTTTAACAGGAGCAGGTTTGTATCAGGATCACAGAAACGTGAAGAGGTGTTTTAAGGAAAAGCATCTGGGGAAAGAAATTAATTAATAGGCGGTAAATAAATAGATATGCGATTTCAATTATTTTATGGAATTTTAACAGGAGCAGGTTTGTATCAGGATCACAGAAACGTGAAGAGGTGTTTTAAGGAAAAGCATCTGGGGAAAGAAATTAATTAATAGGCGGTAAATAAATAGATATGCGATTTCAAATATTTTATGGAATTTTAACAGGAGCAGGTTTGTATCAGGATCACAGAAACGCGAAGAGGTGTTTTAAGGAAAAGCATCTGGGGAAAGAAATTAATTAATAGGCGATAAATAAATAGATATGCGATTTCAATTATTTTATGGAATTTTAACAGGAGCAGGTTTGTATCAGGATCACAGAAACGTGAAGAGGTGTTTTAAGGAAAAGTATCTGGGGAAAGAAATTAATTAATAGGCGGTAAATAAATAGATATGCGATTTCAATTATTTTATGGAATTTTAACAGGAGCAGGTTTGTATCAGGATCACAGAAACGTGAAGAGGTGCTTTAAGGAAAAGTATCTGGGGAAAGAAATTAATTAATAGGCGGTAAATAAATAGATATGCGATTTTAAATATTTTATGGAATTTTAACAGGAGCAGGTTTGTATCAGGATCACAGAAACGCGAAGAGGTGTTTTAAGGAAAAGCATCTGGGGAAAGAAATTAATTAATAGGCGATAAATAAATAGATATGCGATTTCAATTATTTTATGGAATTTTAACAGGAGCAGGTTTGTATCAGGATCACAGAAACGTGAAGAGGTGTTTTAAGGAAAAGTATCTGGGGAAAGAAATTAATTAATAGGCGGTAAATAAATAGATATGCGATTTCAATTATTTTATGGAATTTTAACAGGAGCAGGTTTGTATCAGGATCACAGAAACGTGAAGAGGTGTTTTAAGGAAAAGTATCTGGGGAAAGAAATTAATTAATAGGCGGTAAATAAATAGATATGCGATTTCAATTATTTTATGGAATTTTAACAGGAGCAGGTTTGTATCAGGATCACAGAAACGTGAAGAGGTGTTTTAAGGAAAAGCATCTGGGGAAAGAAATTAATTAATAGGCGGTAAATAAATAGATATGCGATTTCAAATATTTTATGGAATTTTAACAGGAGCAGGTTTGTATCAGGATCACAGAAACGCGAAGAGGTGTTTTAAGGAAAAGCATCTGGGGAAAGAAATTAATTAATAGGCGATAAATAAATAGATATGCGATTTCAATTATTTTATGGAATTTTAACAGGAGCAGGTTTGTATCAGGATCACAGAAACGTGAAGAGGTGTTTTAAGGAAAAGTATCTGGGGAAAGAAATTAATTAATAGGCGGTAAATAAATAGATATGCGATTTCAATTATTTTATGGAATTTTAACAGGAGCAGGTTTGTATCAGGATCACAGAAACGTGAAGAGGTGTTTTAAGGAAAAGTATCTGGGGAAAGAAATTAATTAATAGGCGGTAAATAAATAGATATGCGATTTCAATTATTTTATGGAATTTTAACAGGAGCAGGTTTGTATCAGGATCACAGAAACGTGAAGAGGTGTTTTAAGGAAAAGCATCTGGGGAAAGAAATTAATTAATAGGCGGTAAATAAATAGATATGCGATTTCAAATATTTTATGGAATTTTAACAGGAGCAGGTTTGTATCAGGATCACAGAAACGCGAAGAGGTGTTTTAAGGAAAAGCATCTGGGGAAAGAAATTAATTAATAGGCGATAAATAAATAGATATGCGATTTCAATTATTTTATGGAATTTTAACAGGAGCAGGTTTGTATCAGGATCACAGAAACGTGAAGAGGTGTTTTAAGGAAAAGTATCTGGGGAAAGAAATTAATTAATAGGCGGTAAATAAATAGATATGCGATTTCAATTATTTTATGGAATTTTAACAGGAGCAGGTTTGTATCAGGATCACAGAAACGTGAAGAGGTGCTTTAAGGAAAAGTATCTGGGGAAAGAAATTAATTAATAGGCGGTAAATAAATGGATATGCGATTTTAAATATTTTATGGAATTTTAACAGGAGCAGGTTTGTATCAGGATCACAGAAACGCGAAGAGGTGTTTTAAGGAAAAGCATCTGGGGAAAGAAATTAATTAATAGGCGATAAATAAATAGATATGCGATTTCAATTATTTTATGGAATTTTAACAGGAGCAGGTTTGTATCAGGATCACAGAAACGTGAAGAGGTGTTTTAAGGAAAAGCATCTGGGGAAAGAAATTAATTAATAGGCGGTAAATAAATAGATATGCGATTTCAAATATTTTATGGAATTTTAACAGGAGCAGGTTTGTATCAGGATCACAGAAACGTGAAGAGGTGCTTTAAGGAAAAGTATCTGGGGAAAGAAATTAATTAATAGGCGGTAAATAAATAGATATGCGATATCAAATATTTCATGGAATTTTAACAGGAGCAGGTTTGTATCAAAATCACAGAAACGTGAAGAGGTGCTTTAAGGAAAAGTATCTGGGGAAAGAAATTAATTAATAGGCGGTAAATAAATAGATATGCGATATCAAATATTTCATGGAATTTTAACAGGAGCAGGTTTGTATCAAAATCACAGAAACGTGAAGAGGTGTTTTAAGGAAAAGCATCTGGGGAAAGAAATTAATTAATAGGCGATAAATAAATAGATATGCGATTTCAATTATTTTATGGAATTTTAACAGGAGCAGGTTTGTATCAGGATCACAGAAACGTGAAGAGGTGTTTTAAGGAAAAGCATCTGGGGAAAGAAATTAATTAATAGGCGATAAATAAATAGATATGCGATTTCAATTATTTTATGGAATTTTAACAGGAGCAGGTTTGTATCAGGATCACAGAAACGTGAAGAGGTGTTTTAAGGAAAAGTATCTGGGGAAAGAAATTAATTAATAGGCGGTAAATAAATAGATATGCGATTTCAATTATTTTATGGAATTTTAACAGGAGCAGGTTTGTATCAGGATCACAGAAACGTGAAGAGGTGTTTTAAGGAAAAGCATCTGGGGAAAGAAATTAATTAATAGGCGATAAATAAATAGATATGCGATTTCAATTATTTTATGGAATTTTAACAGGAGCAGGTTTGTATCAGGATCACAGAAACGTGAAGAGGTGTTTTAAGGAAAAGTATCTGGGGAAAGAAATTAATTAATAGGCGGTAAATAAATAGATATGCGATTTCAATTATTTTATGGAATTTTAACAGGAGCAGGTTTGTATCAGGATCACAGAAACGTGAAGAGGTGTTTTAAGGAAAAGTATCTGGGGAAAGAAATTAATTAATAGGCGATAAATAAATAGATATGCGATTTCAATTATTTTATGGAATTTTAACAGGAGCAGGTTTGTATCAGGATCACAGAAACGTGAAGAGGTGTTTTAAGGAAAAGTATCTGGGGAAAGAAATTAATTAATAGGCGGTAAATAAATAGATATGCGATTTCAATTATTTTATGGAATTTTAACAGGAGCAGGTTTGTATCAGGATCACAGAAACGTGAAGAGGTGTTTTAAGGAAAAGTATCTGGGGAAAGAAATTAATTAATAGGCGATAAATAAATAGATATGCGATTTCTATTATTTTATGGAATTTTAACAGGAGCAGGTTTGTATCAGGATCACAGAAACGTGAAGAGGTGTTTTAAGGAAAAGTATCTGGGGAAAGAAATTAATTAATAGGCGGTAAATAAATAGATATGCGATTTCAATTATTTTATGGAATTTTAACAGGAGCAGGTTTGTATCAGGATCACAGAAACGTGAAGAGGTGTTTTAAGGAAAAGCATCTGGGGAAAGAAATTAATTAATAGGCGGTAAATAAATAGATATGCGATTTCAATTATTTTATGGAATTTTAACAGGAGCAGGTTTGTATCAGGATCACAGAAACGTGAAGAGGTGTTTTAAGGAAAAGCATCTGGGGAAAGAAATTAATTAATAGGCGGTAAATAAATAGATATGCGATTTCAAATATTTTATGGAATTTTAACAGGAGCAGGTTTGTATCAGGATCACAGAAACGCGAAGAGGTGTTTTAAGGAAAAGCATCTGGGGAAAGAAATTAATTAATAGGCGATAAATAAATAGATATGCGATTTCAATTATTTTATGGAATTTTAACAGGAGCAGGTTTGTATCAGGATCACAGAAACGTGAAGAGGTGTTTTAAGGAAAAGTATCTGGGGAAAGAAATTAATTAATAGGCGGTAAATAAATAGATATGCGATTTCAATTATTTTATGGAATTTTAACAGGAGCAGGTTTGTATCAGGATCACAGAAACGTGAAGAGGTGCTTTAAGGAAAAGTATCTGGGGAAAGAAATTAATTAATAGGCGGTAAATAAATAGATATGCGATTTTAAATATTTTATGGAATTTTAACAGGAGCAGGTTTGTATCAGGATCACAGAAACGCGAAGAGGTGTTTTAAGGAAAAGCATCTGGGGAAAGAAATTAATTAATAGGCGATAAATAAATAGATATGCGATTTCAATTATTTTATGGAATTTTAACAGGAGCAGGTTTGTATCAGGATCACAGAAACGTGAAGAGGTGTTTTAAGGAAAAGTATCTGGGGAAAGAAATTAATTAATAGGCGGTAAATAAATAGATATGCGATTTCAATTATTTTATGGAATTTTAACAGGAGCAGGTTTGTATCAGGATCACAGAAACGTGAAGAGGTGTTTTAAGGAAAAGTATCTGGGGAAAGAAATTAATTAATAGGCGGTAAATAAATAGATATGCGATTTCAATTATTTTATGGAATTTTAACAGGAGCAGGTTTGTATCAGGATCACAGAAACGTGAAGAGGTGTTTTAAGGAAAAGCATCTGGGGAAAGAAATTAATTAATAGGCGGTAAATAAATAGATATGCGATTTCAAATATTTTATGGAATTTTAACAGGAGCAGGTTTGTATCAGGATCACAGAAACGCGAAGAGGTGTTTTAAGGAAAAGCATCTGGGGAAAGAAATTAATTAATAGGCGATAAATAAATAGATATGCGATTTCAATTATTTTATGGAATTTTAACAGGAGCAGGTTTGTATCAGGATCACAGAAACGTGAAGAGGTGTTTTAAGGAAAAGTATCTGGGGAAAGAAATTAATTAATAGGCGGTAAATAAATAGATATGCGATTTCAATTATTTTATGGAATTTTAACAGGAGCAGGTTTGTATCAGGATCACAGAAACGTGAAGAGGTGTTTTAAGGAAAAGTATCTGGGGAAAGAAATTAATTAATAGGCGGTAAATAAATAGATATGCGATTTCAATTATTTTATGGAATTTTAACAGGAGCAGGTTTGTATCAGGATCACAGAAACGTGAAGAGGTGTTTTAAGGAAAAGCATCTGGGGAAAGAAATTAATTAATAGGCGGTAAATAAATAGATATGCGATTTCAAATATTTTATGGAATTTTAACAGGAGCAGGTTTGTATCAGGATCACAGAAACGCGAAGAGGTGTTTTAAGGAAAAGCATCTGGGGAAAGAAATTAATTAATAGGCGATAAATAAATAGATATGCGATTTCAATTATTTTATGGAATTTTAACAGGAGCAGGTTTGTATCAGGATCACAGAAACGTGAAGAGGTGTTTTAAGGAAAAGTATCTGGGGAAAGAAATTAATTAATAGGCGGTAAATAAATAGATATGCGATTTCAATTATTTTATGGAATTTTAACAGGAGCAGGTTTGTATCAGGATCACAGAAACGTGAAGAGGTGCTTTAAGGAAAAGTATCTGGGGAAAGAAATTAATTAATAGGCGGTAAATAAATGGATATGCGATTTTAAATATTTTATGGAATTTTAACAGGAGCAGGTTTGTATCAGGATCACAGAAACGCGAAGAGGTGTTTTAAGGAAAAGCATCTGGGGAAAGAAATTAATTAATAGGCGATAAATAAATAGATATGCGATTTCAATTATTTTATGGAATTTTAACAGGAGCAGGTTTGTATCAGGATCACAGAAACGTGAAGAGGTGTTTTAAGGAAAAGCATCTGGGGAAAGAAATTAATTAATAGGCGGTAAATAAATAGATATGCGATTTCAAATATTTTATGGAATTTTAACAGGAGCAGGTTTGTATCAGGATCACAGAAACGCGAAGAGGTGTTTTAAGGAAAAGCATCTGGGGAAAGAAATTAATTAATAGGCGATAAATAAATAGATATGCGATTTCAATTATTTTATGGAATTTTAACAGGAGCAGGTTTGTATCAGGATCACAGAAACGTGAAGAGGTGTTTTAAGGAAAAGTATCTGGGGAAAGAAATTAATTAATAGGCGGTAAATAAATAGATATGCGATTTCAATTATTTTATGGAATTTTAACAGGAGCAGGTTTGTATCAGGATCACAGAAACGTGAATAGGTGTTTTAAGGAAAAGCATCTGGGGAAAGAAATTAATTAATAGGCGGTAAATAAATAGATATGCGATTTCAAATATTTTATGGAATTTTAACAGGAGCAGGTTTGTATCAGGATCACAGAAACGCGAAGAGGTGTTTTAAGGAAAAGCATCTGGGGAAAGAAATTAATTAATAGGCGATAAATAAATAGATATGCGATTTCAATTATTTTATGGAATTTTAACAGGAGCAGGTTTGTATCAGGATCACAGAAACGTGAAGAGGTGTTTTAAGGAAAAGTATCTGGGGAAAGAAATTAATTAATAGGCGGTAAATAAATAGATATGCGATTTCAATTATTTTATGGAATTTTAACAGGAGCAGGTTTGTATCAGGATCACAGAAACGTGAAGAGGTGCTTTAAGGAAAAGTATCTGGGGAAAGAAATTAATTAATAGGCGGTAAATAAATAGATATGCGATTTTAAATATTTTATGGAATTTTAACAGGAGCAGGTTTGTATCAGGATCACAGAAACGCGAAGAGGTGTTTTAAGGAAAAGCATCTGGGGAAAGAAATTAATTAATAGGCGATAAATAAATAGATATGCGATTTCAATTATTTTATGGAATTTTAACAGGAGCAGGTTTGTATCAGGATCACAGAAACGTGAAGAGGTGTTTTAAGGAAAAGTATCTGGGGAAAGAAATTAATTAATAGGCGGTAAATAAATAGATATGCGATTTCAATTATTTTATGGAATTTTAACAGGAGCAGGTTTGTATCAGGATCACAGAAACGTGAAGAGGTGTTTTAAGGAAAAGTATCTGGGGAAAGAAATTAATTAATAGGCGGTAAATAAATAGATATGCGATTTCAATTATTTTATGGAATTTTAACAGGAGCAGGTTTGTATCAGGATCACAGAAACGTGAAGAGGTGTTTTAAGGAAAAGCATCTGGGGAAAGAAATTAATTAATAGGCGGTAAATAAATAGATATGCGATTTCAAATATTTTATGGAATTTTAACAGAAGCAGGTTTGTATCAGGATCACAGAAACGTGAAGAGGTGTTTTAAGGAAAAGCATCTGGGGAAAGAAATTAATTAATAGGCGGTAAATAAATAGATATGCGATTTCAAATATTTTATGGAATTTTAACAGAAGCAGGTTTGTATCAGGATCACAGAAACGTGAAGAGGTGTTTTAAGGAAAAGCATCTGGGGAAAGAAATTAATTAATAGGCGATAAATAAATAGATATGCGATTTCAATTATTTTATGGAATTTTAACAGGAGCAGGTTTGTATCAGGATCACAGAAACGTGAAGAGGTGTTTTAAGGAAAAGTATCTGGGGAAAGAAATTAATTAATAGGCGGTAAATAAATAGATATGCGATTTCAATTATTTTATGGAATTTTAACAGGAGCAGGTTTGTATCAGGATCACAGAAACGTGAAGAGGTGTTTTAAGGAAAAGCATCTGGGGAAAGAAATTAATTAATAGGCGGTAAATAAATAGATATGCGATTTCAATTATTTTATGGAATTTTAACAGGAGCAGGTTTGTATCAGGATCACAGAAACGCGAAGAGGTGCTTTAAGGAAAAGTATCTGGGGAAAGAAATTAATTAATAGGCGGTAAATAAATAGATATGCGATTTCAATTATTTTATGGAATTTTAACAGGAGCAGGTTTGTATCAGGATCACAGAAACGCGAAGAGGTGTTTTAAGGAAAAGCATCTGGGGAAAGAAATTAATTAATAGGCGATAAATAAATAGATATGCGATTTCAATTATTTTATGGAATTTTAACAGGAGCAGGTTTGTATCAGGATCACAGAAACGTGAAGAGGTGTTTTAAGGAAAAGTATCTGGGGAAAGAAATTAATTAATAGGCGATAAATAAATAGATATGCGATTTCAATTATTTTATGGAATTTTAACAGGAGCAGGTTTGTATCAGGATCACAGAAACGTGAAGAGGTGTTTTAAGGAAAAGCATCTGGGGAAAGAAATTAATTAATAGGCGGTAAATAAATAGATATGCGATTTCAATTATTTTATGGAATTTTAACAGGAGCAGGTTTGTATCAGGATCACAGAAACGCGAAGAGGTGCTTTAAGGAAAAGTATCTGGGGAAAGAAATTAATTAATAGGCGGTAAATAAATAGATATGCGATTTCAATTATTTTATGGAATTTTAACAGGAGCAGGTTTGTATCAGGATCACAGAAACGCGAAGAGGTGTTTTAAGGAAAAGCATCTGGGGAAAGAAATTAATTAATAGGCGATAAATAAATAGATATGCGATTTCAATTATTTTATGGAATTTTAACAGGAGCAGGTTTGTATCAGGATCACAGAAACGTGAAGAGGTGTTTTAAGGAAAAGTATCTGGGGAAAGAAATTAATTAATAGGCGATAAATAAATAGATATGCGATTTCAATTATTTTATGGAATTTTAACAGGAGCAGGTTTGTATCAGGATCACAGAAACGTGAAGAGGTGTTTTAAGGAAAAGTATCTGGGGAAAGAAATTAATTAATAGGCGGTAAATAAATAGATATGCGATTTCAATTATTTTATGGAATTTTAACAGGAGCAGGTTTGTATCAGGATCACAGAAACGTGAAGAGGTGTTTTAAGGAAAAGTATCTGGGGAAAGAAATTAATTAATAGGCGGTAAATAAATAGATATGCGATTTCAATTATTTTATGGAATTTTAACAGGAGCAGGTTTGTATCAGGATCACAGAAACGTGAAGAGGTGTTTTAAGGAAAAGCATCTGGGGAAAGAAATTAATTAATAGGCGGTAAATAAATAGATATGCGATTTCAAATATTTTATGGAATTTTAACAGGAGCAGGTTTGTATCAGGATCACAGAAACGCGAAGAGGTGTTTTAAGGAAAAGCATCTGGGGAAAGAAATTAATTAATAGGCGATAAATAAATAGATATGCGATTTCAATTATTTTATGGAATTTTAACAGGAGCAGGTTTGTATCAGGATCACAGAAACGTGAAGAGGTGTTTTAAGGAAAAGTATCTGGGGAAAGAAATTAATTAATAGGCGGTAAATAAATAGATATGCGATTTCAATTATTTTATGGAATTTTAACAGGAGCAGGTTTGTATCAGGATCACAGAAACGTGAAGAGGTGTTTTAAGGAAAAGCATCTGGGGAAAGAAATTAATTAATAGGCGGTAAATAAATAGATATGCGATTTCAATTATTTTATGGAATTTTAACAGGAGCAGGTTTGTATCAGGATCACAGAAACGCGAAGAGGTGCTTTAAGGAAAACTATCTGGGGAAAGAAATTAATTAATAGGCGGTAAATAAATAGATATGCGATTTCAATTATTTTATGGAATTTTAACAGGAGCAGGTTTGTATCAGGATCACAGAAACGCGAAGAGGTGTTTTAAGGAAAAGCATATGGGGAAAGAAATTAATTAATAGGCGATAAATAAATAGATATGCGATTTCAATTATTTTATGGAATTTTAACAGGAGCAGGTTTGTATCAGGATCACAGAAACGTGAAGAGGTGTTTTAAGGAAAAGTATCTGGGGAAAGAAATTAATTAATAGGCGGTAAATAAATAGATATGCGATTTCAATTATTTTATGGAATTTTAACAGGAGCAGGTTTGTATCAGGATCACAGAAACGTGAAGAGGTGTTTTAAGGAAAAGCATCTGGGGAAAGAAATTAATTAATAGGCGGTAAATAAATAGATATGCGATTTCAAATATTTTATGGAATTTTAACAGGAGCAGGTTTGTATCAGGATCACAGAAACGCGAAGAGGTGTTTTAAGGAAAAGCATCTGGGGAAAGAAATTAATTAATAGGCGATAAATAAATAGATATGCGATTTCAATTATTTTATGGAATTTTAACAGGAGCAGGTTTGTATCAGGATCACAGAAACGTGAAGAGGTGTTTTAAGGAAAAGTATCTGGGGAAAGAAATTAATTAATAGGCGGTAAATAAATAGATATGCGATTTCAATTATTTTATGGAATTTTAACAGGAGCAGGTTTGTATCAGGATCACAGAAACGTGAAGAGGTGTTTTAAGGAAAAGCATCTGGGGAAAGAAATTAATTAATAGGCGGTAAATAAATAGATATGCGATTTCAATTATTTTATGGAATTTTAACAGGAGCAGGTTTGTATCAGGATCACAGAAACGTGAAGAGGTGCTTTAAGGAAAAGTATCTGGGGAAAGAAATTAATTAATAGGCGGTAAATAAATAGATATGCGATTTCAAATATTTTATGGAATTTTAACAGGAGCAGGTTTGTATCAGGATCACAGAAACGCGAAGAGGTGTTTTAAGGAAAAGCATCTGGGGAAAGAAATTAATTAATAGGCGATAAATAAATAGATATGCGATTTCAATTATTTTATGGAATTTTAACAGGAGCAGGTTTGTATCAGGATCACAGAAACGTGAAGAGGTGTTTTAAGGAAAAGTATCTGGGGAAAGAAATTAATTAATAGACGGTAAATAAATAGATATGCGATTTTAAATATTTTATGGAATTTTAACAGGAGCAGGTTTGTATCAGGATCACAGAAACGCGAAGAGGTGTTTTAAGGAAAAGCATCTGGGGAAAGAAATTAATTAATAGGCGATAAATAAATAGATATGCGATTTCAATTATTTTATGGAATTTTAACAGGAGCAGGTTTGTATCAGGATCACAGAAACGTGAAGAGGTGTTTTAAGGAAAAGTATCTGGGGAAAGAAATTAATTAATAGGCGGTAAATAAATAGATATGCGATTTCAATTATTTTATGGAATTTTAACAGGAGCAGGTTTGTATCAGGATCACAGAAACGTGAAGAGGTGTTTTAAGGAAAAGTATCTGGGGAAAGAAATTAATTAATAGGCGGTAAATAAATAGATATGCGATTTCAATTATTTTATGGAATTTTAACAGGAGCAGGTTTGTATCAGGATCACAGAAACGTGAAGAGGTGTTTTAAGGAAAAGCATCTGGGGAAAGAAATTAATTAATAGGCGGTAAATAAATAGATATGCGATTTCAAATATTTTATGGAATTTTAACAGGAGCAGGTTTGTATCAGGATCACAGAAACGCGAAGAGGTGTTTTAAGGAAAAGCATCTGGGGAAAGAAATTAATTAATAGGCGATAAATAAATAGATATGCGATTTCAATTATTTTATGGAATTTTAACAGGAGCAGGTTTGTATCAGGATCACAGAAACGTGAAGAGGTGTTTTAAGGAAAAGTATCTGGGGAAAGAAATTAATTAATAGGCGGTAAATAAATAGATATGCGATTTCAATTATTTTATGGAATTTTAACAGGAGCAGGTTTGTATCAGGATCACAGAAACGTGAAGAGGTGTTTTAAGGAAAAGCATCTGGGGAAAGAAATTAATTAATAGGCGGTAAATAAATAGATATGCGATTTCAATTATTTTATGGAATTTTAACAGGAGCAGGTTTGTATCAGGATCACAGAAACGCGAAGAGGTGCTTTAAGGAAAAGTATCTGGGGAAAGAAATTAATTAATAGGCGGTAAATAAATAGATATGCGATTTCAATTATTTTATGGAATTTTAACAGGAGCAGGTTTGTATCAGGATCACAGAAACGCGAAGAGGTGTTTTAAGGAAAAGCATCTGGGGAAAGAAATTAATTAATAGGCGATAAATAAATAGATATGCGATTTCAATTATTTTATGGAATTTTAACAGGAGCAGGTTTGTATCAGGATCACAGAAACGTGAAGAGGTGTTTTAAGGAAAAGTATCTGGGGAAAGAAATTAATTAATAGGCGGTAAATAAATAGATATGCGATTTCAATTATTTTATGGAATTTTAACAGGAGCAGGTTTGTATCAGGATCACAGAAACGTGAAGAGGTGTTTTAAGGAAAAGCATCTGGGGAAAGAAATTAATTAATAGGCGGTAAATAAATAGATATGCGATTTCAAATATTTTATGGAATTTTAACAGGAGCAGGTTTGTATCAGGATCACAGAAACGCGAAGAGGTGTTTTAAGGAAAAGCATCTGGGGAAAGAAATTAATTAATAGGCGATAAATAAATAGATATGCGATTTCAATTATTTTATGGAATTTTAACAGGAGCAGGTTTGTATCAGGATCACAGAAACGCGAAGAGGTGTTTTAAGGAAAAGCATATGGGGAAAGAAATTAATTAATAGGCGATAAATAAATAGATATGCGATTTCAATTATTTTATGGAATTTTAACAGGAGCAGGTTTGTATCAGGATCACAGAAACGTGAAGAGGTGTTCTAAGGAAAAGTATCTGGGGAAAGAAATTAATTAATAGGCGGTAAATAAATAGATATGCGATTTCAATTATTTTATGGAATTTTAACAGGAGCAGGTTTGTATCAGGATCACAGAAACGTGAAGAGGTGTTTTAAGGAAAAGCATCTGGGGAAAGAAATTAATTAATAGGCGGTAAATAAATAGATATGCGATTTCAAATATTTTATGGAATTTTAACAGGAGCAGGTTTGTATCAGGATCACAGAAACGCGAAGAGGTGTTTTAAGGAAAAGCATCTGGGGAAAGAAATTAATTAATAGGCGATAAATAAATAGATATGCGATTTCAATTATTTTATGGAATTTTAACAGGAGCAGGTTTGTATCAGGATCACAGAAACGTGAAGAGGTGTTTTAAGGAAAAGTATCTGGGGAAAGAAATTAATTAATAGGCGGTAAATAAATAGATATGCGATTTCAATTATTTTATGGAATTTTAACAGGAGCAGGTTTGTATCAGGATCACAGAAACGTGAAGAGGTGTTTTAAGGAAAAGCATCTGGGGAAAGAAATTAATTAATAGGCGGTAAATAAATAGATATGCGATTTCAATTATTTTATGGAATTTTAACAGGAGCAGGTTTGTATCAGGATCACAGAAACGTGAAGAGGTGCTTTAAGGAAAAGTATCTGGGGAAAGAAATTAATTAATAGGCGGTAAATAAATAGATATGCGATTTCAAATATTTTATGGAATTTTAACAGGAGCAGGTTTGTATCAGGATCACAGAAACGCGAAGAGGTGTTTTAAGGAAAAGCATCTGGGGAAAGAAATTAATTAATAGGCGATAAATAAATAGATATGCGATTTCAATTATTTTATGGAATTTTAACAGGAGCAGGTTTGTATCAGGATCACAGAAACGTGAAGAGGTGTTTTAAGGAAAAGTATCTGGGGAAAGAAATTAATTAATAGACGGTAAATAAATAGATATGCGATTTTAAATATTTTATGGAATTTTAACAGGAGCAGGTTTGTATCAGGATCACAGAAACGCGAAGAGGTGTTTTAAGGAAAAGCATCTGGGGAAAGAAATTAATTAATAGGCGATAAATAAATAGATATGCGATTTCAATTATTTTATGGAATTTTAACAGGAGCAGGTTTGTATCAGGATCACAGAAACGTGAAGAGGTGTTTTAAGGAAAAGTATCTGGGGAAAGAAATTAATTAATAGGCGGTAAATAAATAGATATGCGATTTCAATTATTTTATGGAATTTTAACAGGAGCAGGTTTGTATCAGGATCACAGAAACGTGAAGAGGTGTTTTAAGGAAAAGTATCTGGGGAAAGAAATTAATTAATAGGCGGTAAATAAATAGATATGCGATTTCAATTATTTTATGGAATTTTAACAGGAGCAGGTTTGTATCAGGATCACAGAAACGTGAAGAGGTGTTTTAAGGAAAAGCATCTGGGGAAAGAAATTAATTAATAGGCGGTAAATAAATAGATATGCGATTTCAAATATTTTATGGAATTTTAACAGGAGCAGGTTTGTATCAGGATCACAGAAACGCGAAGAGGTGTTTTAAGGAAAAGCATCTGGGGAAAGAAATTAATTAATAGGCGATAAATAAATAGATATGCGATTTCAATTATTTTATGGAATTTTAACAGGAGCAGGTTTGTATCAGGATCACAGAAACGTGAAGAGGTGTTTTAAGGAAAAGTATCTGGGGAAAGAAATTAATTAATAGGCGGTAAATAAATAGATATGCGATTTCAATTATTTTATGGAATTTTAACAGGAGCAGGTTTGTATCAGGATCACAGAAACGTGAAGAGGTGTTTTAAGGAAAAGCATCTGGGGAAAGAAATTAATTAATAGGCGGTAAATAAATAGATATGCGATTTCAATTATTTTATGGAATTTTAACAGGAGCAGGTTTGTATCAGGATCACAGAAACGCGAAGAGGTGCTTTAAGGAAAAGTATCTGGGGAAAGAAATTAATTAATAGGCGGTAAATAAATAGATATGCGATTTCAATTATTTTATGGAATTTTAACAGGAGCAGGTTTGTATCAGGATCACAGAAACGCGAAGAGGTGTTTTAAGGAAAAGCATCTGGGGAAAGAAATTAATTAATAGGCAATAAATAAATAGATATGCGATTTCAATTATTTTATGGAATTTTAACAGGAGCAGGTTTGTATCAGGATCACAGAAACGTGAAGAGGTGTTTTAAGGAAAAGTATCTGGGGAAAGAAATTAATTAATAGGCGGTAAATAAATAGATATGCGATTTCAATTATTTTATGGAATTTTAACAGGAGCAGGTTTGTATCAGGATCACAGAAACGTGAAGAGGTGTTTTAAGGAAAAGCATCTGGGGAAAGAAATTAATTAATAGGCGGTAAATAAATAGATATGCGATTTCAAATATTTTATGGAATTTTAACAGGAGCAGGTTTGTATCAGGATCACAGAAACGCGAAGAGGTGTTTTAAGGAAAAGCATCTGGGGAAAGAAATTAATTAATAGGCGATAAATAAATAGATATGCGATTTCAATTATTTTATGGAATTTTAACAGGGGCAGGTTTGTATCAGGATCACAGAAACGTGAAGAGGTGTTTTAAGGAAAAGTATCTGGGGAAAGAAATTAATTAATAGGCGGTAAATAAATAGATATGCGATTTCAATTATTTTATGGAATTTTAACAGGAGCAGGTTTGTATCAGGATCACAGAAACGTGAAGAGGTGTTTTAAGGAAAAGTATCTGGGGAAAGAAATTAATTAATAGGCGGTAAATAAATAGATATGCGATTTCAATTATTTTATGGAATTTTAACAGGAGCAGGTTTGTATCAGGATCACAGAAACGTGAAGAGGTGCTTTAAGGAAAAGTATCTGGGGAAAGAAATTAATTAATAGGCGGTAAATAAATAGATATGCGATTTCAAATATTTTATGGAATTTTAACAGGAGCAGGTTTGTATCAGGATCACAGAAACGCGAAGAGGTGTTTTAAGGAAAAGCATCTGGGGAAAGAAATTAATTAATAGGCGATAAATAAATAGATATGCGATTTCAATTATTTTATGGAATTTTAACAGGAGCAGGTTTGTATCAGGATCACAGAAACGTGAAGAGGTGTTTTAAGGAAAAGTATCTGGGGAAAGAAATTAATTAATAGGCGGTAAATAAATAGATATGCGATTTCAATTATTTTATGGAATTTTAACAGGAGCAGGTTTGTATCAGGATCACAGAAACGCGAAGAGGTGCTTTAAGGAAAAGTATCTGGGGAAAGAAATTAATTAATAGGCGGTAAATAAATAGATATGCGATTTCAATTATTTTATGGAATTTTAACAGGAGCAGGTTTGTATCAGGATCACAGAAACGCGAAGAGGTGTTTTAAGGAAAAGCATCTGGGGAAAGAAATTAATTAATAGGCGATAAATAAATAGATATGCGATTTCAATTATTTTATGGAATTTTAACAGGAGCAGGTTTGTATCAGGATCACAGAAACGTGAAGAGGTGTTTTAAGGAAAAGTATCTGGGGAAAGAAATTAATTAATAGGCGGTAAATAAATAGATATGCGATTTCAATTATTTTATGGAATTTTAACAGGAGCAGGTTTGTATCAGGATCACAGAAACGTGAAGAGGTGTTTTAAGGAAAAGCATCTGGGGAAAGAAATTAATTAATAGGCGGTAAATAAATAGATATGCGATTTCAAATATTTTATGGAATTTTAACAGGAGCAGGTTTGTATCAGGATCACAGAAACGCGAAGAGGTGTTTTAAGGAAAAGCATCTGGGGAAAGAAATTAATTAATAGGCGATAAATAAATAGATATGCGATTTCAATTATTTTATGGAATTTTAACAGGAGCAGGTTTGTATCAGGATCACAGAAACGTGAAGAGGTGTTTTAAGGAAAAGCATCTGGGGAAAGAAATTAATTAATAGGCGGTAAATAAATAGATATGCGATTTCAAATATTTTATGGAATTTTAACAGGAGCAGGTTTGTATCAGGATCACAGAAACGCGAAGAGGTGTTTTAAGGAAAAGCATCTGGGGAAAGAAATTAATTAATAGGCGATAAATAAATAGATATGCGATTTCAATTATTTTATGGAATTTTAACAGGAGCAGGTTTGTATCAGGATCACAGAAACGTGAAGAGGTGTTTTAAGGAAAAGTATCTGGGGAAAGAAATTAATTAATAGGCGGTAAATAAATAGATATGCGATTTCAATTATTTTATGGAATTTTAACAGGAGCAGGTTTGTATCAGGATCACAGAAACGTGAAGAGGTGTTTTAAGGAAAAGCATCTGGGGAAAGAAATTAATTAATAGGCGGTAAATAAATAGATATGCGATTTCAATTATTTTATGGAATTTTAACAGGAGCAGGTTTGTATCAGGATCACAGAAACGCGAAGAGGTGCTTTAAGGAAAAGTATCTGGGGAAAGAAATTAATTAATAGGCGGTAAATAAATAGATATGCGATTTCAATTATTTTATGGAATTTTAACAGGAGCAGGTTTGTATCAGGATCACAGAAACGCGAAGAGGTGTTTTAAGGAAAAGCATCTGGGGAAAGAAATTAATTAATAGGCGATAAATAAATAGATATGCGATTTCAATTATTTTATGGAATTTTAACAGGAGCAGGTTTGTATCAGGATCACAGAAACGTGAAGAGGTGTTTTAAGGAAAAGTATCTGGGGAAAGAAATTAATTAATAGGCGGTAAATAAATAGATATGCGATTTCAATTATTTTATGGAATTTTAACAGGAGCAGGTTTGTATCAGGATCACAGAAACGTGAAGAGGTGTTTTAAGGAAAAGCATCTAGGGAAAGAAATTAATTAATAGGCGGTAAATAAATAGATATGCGATTTCAAATATTTTATGGAATTTTAACAGGAGCAGGTTTGTATCAGGATCACAGAAACGCGAAGAGGTGTTTTAAGGAAAAGCATCTGGGGAAAGAAATTAATTAATAGGCGATAAATAAATAGATATGCGATTTCAATTATTTTATGGAATTTTAACAGGAGCAGGTTTGTATCAGGATCACAGAAACGTGAAGAGGTGTTTTAAGGAAAAGTATCTGGGGAAAGAAATTAATTAATAGGCGGTAAATAAATAGATATGCGATTTCAATTATTTTATGGAATTTTAACAGGAGCAGGTTTGTATCAGGATCACAGAAACGTGAAGAGGTGTTTTAAGGAAAAGCATCTGGGGAAAGAAATTAATTAATAGGCGGTAAATAAATAGATATGCGATTTCAATTATTTTATGGAATTTTAACAGGAGCAGGATTGTATCAGGATCACAGAAACGTGAAGAGGTGCTTTAAGGAAAAGTATCTGGGGAAAGAAATTAATTAATAGGCGGTAAATAAATAGATATGCGATTTCAAATATTTTATGGAATTTTAACAGGAGCAGGTTTGTATCAGGATCACAGAAACGCGAAGAGGTGTTTTAAGGAAAAGCATCTGGGGAAAGAAATTAATTAATAGGCGATAAATAAATAGATATGCGATTTCAATTATTTTATGGAATTTTAACAGGAGCAGGTTTGTATCAGGATCACAGAAACGTGAAGAGGTGTTTTAAGGAAAAGTATCTGGGGAAAGAAATTAATTAATAGGCGGTAAATAAATAGATATGCGATTTCAATTATTTTATGGAATTTTAACAGGAGCAGGTTTGTATCAGGATCACAGAAACGTGAAGAGGTGTTTTAAGGAAAAGCATCTGGGGAAAGAAATTAATTAATAGGCGGTAAATAAATAGATATGCGATTTCAATTATTTTATGGAATTTTAACAGGAGCAGGTTTGTATCAGGATCACAGAAACGTGAAGAGGTGCTTTAAGGAAAAGTATCTGGGGAAAGAAATTAATTAATAGGCGGTAAATAAATAGATATGCGATTTCAAATATTTTATGGAATTTTAACAGGAGCAGGTTTGTATCAGGATCACAGAAACGCGAAGAGGTGTTTTAAGGAAAAGCATCTGGGGAAAGAAATTAATTAATAGGCGATAAATAAATAGATATGCGATTTCAATTATTTTATGGAATTTTAACAGGAGCAAGTTTGTATCAGGATCACAGAAACGTGAAGAGGTGTTTTAAGGAAAAGTATCTGGGGAAAGAAATTAATTAATAGGCGGTAAATAAATAGATATGCGATTTCAATTATTTTATGGAATTTTAACAGGAGCAGGTTTGTATCAGGATCACAGAAACGTGAAGAGGTGCTTTAAGGAAAAGTATCTGGGGAAAGAAATTAATTAATAGGCGGTAAATAAATAGATATGCGATTTCAAATATTTTATGGAATTTTAACAGGAGCAGGTTTGTATCAGGATCACAGAAACGTGAAGAGGTGCTTTAAGGAAAAGCATCTGGGGAAAGAAATTAATTAATAGGCGATAAATAAATAGATATGCGATTTCAATTATTTTATGGAATTTTAACAGGAGCAGGTTTGTATCAGGATCACAGAAACGTGAAGAGGTGTTTTAAGGAAAAGCATCTGGGGAAAGAAATTAATTAATAGGCGGTAAATAAATAGATATGCGATTTCAATTATTTTATGGAATTTTAACAGGAGCAGGTTTGTATCAGGATCACAGAAACGTGAAGAGGTGTTTTAAGGAAAAGCATCTGGGGAAAGAAATTAATTAATAGGCGGTAAATAAATAGATATGCGATTTTAAATATTTTATGGAATTTTAACAGGAGCAGGTTTGTATCAGGATCACAGAAACGTGAAGAGGTGTTTTAAGGAAAAGCATCTGGGGAAAGAAATTAATTAATAGGCGGTAAATAAATAGATATGCGATTTCAATTATTTTATGGAATTTTAACAGGAGCAGGTTTGTATCAGGATCACAGAAACGTGAAGAGGTGTTTTAAGGAAAAGCATCTGGGGAAAGAAATTAATTAATAGGCGGTAAATAAATAGATATGCGATTTTAAATATTTTATGGAATTTTAACAGGAGCAGGTTTGTATCAGGATCACAGAAACGTGAAGAGGTGTTTTAAGGAAAAGCATCTGGGGAAAGAAATTAATTAATAGGCGGTAAATAAATAGATATGCGATTTCAATTATTTTATGGAATTTTAACAGGAGCAGGTTTGTATCAGGATCACAGAAACGTGAAGAGGTGTTTTAAGGAAAAGCATCTGGGGAAAGAAATTAATTAATAGGCGGTAAATAAATAGATATGCGATTTTAAATATTTTATGGAATTTTAACAGGAGCAGGTTTGTATCAGGATCACAGAAACGTGAAGAGGTGTTTTAAGGAAAAGCATCTGGGGAAAGAAATTAATTAATAGGCGGTAAATAAATAGATATGCGATTTCAATTATTTTATGGAATTTTAACAGGAGCAGGTTTGTATCAGGATCACAGAAACGTGAAGAGGTGTTTTAAGGAAAAGCATCTGGGGAAAGAAATTAATTAATAGGCGGTAAATAAATAGATATGCGATTTTAAATATTTTATGGAATTTTAACAGGAGCAGGTTTGTATCAGGATCACAGAAACGCGAAGAGGTGTTTTAAGGAAAAGCATCTGGGGAAAGAAATTAATTAATAGGCGATAAATAAATAGATATGCGATTTCAATTATTTTATGGAATTTTAACAGGAGCAGGTTTGTATCAGGATCACAGAAACGTGAAGAGGTGTTTTAAGGAAAAGCATCTGGGGAAAGAAATTAATTAATAGGCGGTAAATAAATAGATATGCGATTTCAATTATTTTATGGAATTTTAACAGGAGCAGGTTTGTATCAGGATCACAGAAACGTGAAGAGGTGTTTTAAGGAAAAGCATCTGGGGAAAGAAATTAATTAATAGGCGGTAAATAAATAGATATGCGATTTTAAATATTTTATGGAATTTTAACAGGAGCAGGTTTGTATCAGGATCACAGAAACGTGAAGAGGTGTTTTAAGGAAAAGCATCTGGGGTAAGAAATTAATTAATAGGCGGTAAATAAATAGATATGCGATTTCAATTATTTTATGGAATTTTAACAGGAGCAGGTTTGTATCAGGATCACAGAAACGTGAAGAGGTGTTTTAAGGAAAAGCATCTGGGGAAAGAAATTAATTAATAGGCGGTAAATAAATAGATATGCGATTTCAATTATTTTATGGAATTTTAACAGGAGCAGGTTTGTATCAGGATCACAGAAACGTGAAGAGGTGTTTTAAGGAAAAGCATCTGGGGAAAGAAATTAATTAATAGGCGGTAAATAAATAGATATGCGATTTCAATTATTTTATGGAATTTTAACAGGAGCAGGTTTGTATCAGGATCACAGAAACGTGAAGAGGTGTTTTAAGGAAAAGCATCTGGGGAAAGAAATTAATTAATAGGCGGTAAATAAATAGATATGCGATTTCAATTATTTTATGGAATTTTAACAGGAGCAGGTTTGTATCAGGATCACAGAAACGTGAAGAGGTGTTTTAAGGAAAAGCATCTGGGGAAAGAAATTAATTAATAGGCGGTAAATAAATAGATATGCGATTTCAATTATTTTATGGAATTTTAACAGGAGCAGGTTTGTATCAGGATCACAGAAACGTGAAGAGGTGCTTTAAGGAAAAGTATCTGGGGAAAGAAATTAATTAATAGGCGGTAAATAAATAGATATGCGATTTCAAATATTTTATGGAATTTTAACAGGAGCAGGTTTGTATCAGGATCACAGAAACGCGAAGAGGTGTTTTAAGGAAAAGCATCTGGGGAAAGAAATTAATTAATAGGCGATAAATAAATAGATATGCGATTTCAATTATTTTATGGAATTTTAACAGGAGCAGGTTTGTATCAGGATCACAGAAACGTGAAGAGGTGTTTTAAGGAAAAGTATCTGGGGAAAGAAATTAATTAATAGGCGGTAAATAAATAGATATGCGATTTCAATTATTTTATGGAATTTTAACAGGAGCAGGTTTGTATCAGGATCACAGAAACGTGAAGAGGTGTTTTAAGGAAAAGCATCTGGGGAAAGAAATTAATTAATAGGCGGTAAATAAATAGATATGCGATTTCAATTATTTTATGGAATTTTAACAGGAGCAGGTTTGTATCAGGATCACAGAAACGTGAAGAGGTGCTTTAAGGAAAAGTATCTGGGGAAAGAAATTAATTAATAGGCGGTAAATAAATAGATATGCGATTTCAAATATTTTATGGAATTTTAACAGGAGCAGGTTTGTATCAGGATCACAGAAACTCGAAGAGGTGTTTTAAGGAAAAGCATCTGGGGAAAGAAATTAATTAATAGGCGATAAATAAATAGATATGCGATTTCAATTATTTTATGGAATTTTAACAGGAGCAGGTTTGTATCAGGATCACAGAAACGTGAAGAGGTGTTTTAAGGAAAAGTATCTGGGGAAAGAAATTAATTAATAGGCGGTAAATAAATAGATATGCGATTTCAATTATTTTATGGAATTTTAACAGGAGCAGGTTTGTATCAGGATCACAGAAACGTGAAGAGGTGTTTTAAGGAAAAGCATCTGGGGAAAGAAATTAATTAATAGGCGGTAAATAAATAGATATGCGATTTCAATTATTTTATGGAATTTTAACAGGAGCAGGTTTGTATCAGGATCACAGAAACGTGAAGAGGTGCTTTAAGGAAAAGTATCTGGGGAAAGAAATTAATTAATAGGCGGTAAATAAATAGATATGCGATTTCAAATATTTTATGGAATTTTAACAGGAGCAGGTTTGTATCAGGATCACAGAAACGCGAAGAGGTGTTTTAAGGAAAAGCATCTGGGGAAAGAAATTAATTAATAGGCGATAAATAAATAGATATGCGATTTCAATTATTTTATGGAATTTTAACAGGAGCAGGTTTGTATCAGGATCACAGAAACGTGAAGAGGTGTTTTAAGGAAAAGTATCTGGGGAAAGAAATTAATTAATAGGCGGTAAATAAATAGATATGCGATTTCAATTATTTTATGGAATTTTAACAGGAGCAGGTTTGTATCAGGATCACAGAAACGTGAAGAGGTGTTTTAAGGAAAAGCATCTGGGGAAAGAAATTAATTAATAGGCGGTAAATAAATAGATATGCGATTTCAATTATTTTATGGAATTTTAACAGGAGCAGGTTTGTATCAGGATCACAGAAACGTGAAGAGGTGCTTTAAGGAAAAGTATCTGGGTAAAGAAATTAATTAATAGGCGGTAAATAAATAGATATGCGATTTCAAATATTTTATGGAATTTTAACAGGAGCAGGTTTGTATCAGGATCACAGAAACGTGAAGAGGTGCTTTAAGGAAAAGCATCTGGGGAAAGAAATTAATTAATAGGCGATAAATAAATAGATATGCGATTTCAATTATTTTATGGAATTTTAACAGGAGCAGGTTTGTATCAGGATCACAGAAACGTGAAGAGGTGTTTTAAGGAAAAGCATCTGGGGAAAGAAATTAATTAATAGGCGGTAAATAAATAGATATGCGATTTCAATTATTTTATGGAATTTTAACAGGAGCAGGTTTGTATCAGGATCACAGAAACGTGAAGAGGTGTTTTAAGGAAAAGCATCTGGGGAAAGAAATTAATTAATAGGCGGTAAATAAATAGATATGCGATTTTAAATATTTTATGGAATTTTAACAGGAGCAGGTTTGTATCAGGATCACAGAAACGTGAAGAGGTGTTTTAAGGAAAAGCATCTGGGGAAAGAAATTAATTAATAGGCGGTAAATAAATAGATATGCGATTTCAATTATTTTATGGAATTTTAACAGGAGCAGGTTTGTATCAGGATCACAGAAACGTGAAGAGGTGTTTTAAGGAAAAGCATCTGGGGAAAGAAATTAATTAATAGGCGGTAAATAAATAGATATGCGATTTTAAATATTTTATGGAATTTTAACAGGAGCAGGTTTGTATCAGGATCACAGAAACGTGAAGAGGTGTTTTAAGGAAAAGCATCTGGGGAAAGAAATTAATTAATAGGCGGTAAATAAATAGATATGCGATTTCAATTATTTTATGGAATTTTAACAGGAGCAGGTTTGTATCAGGATCACAGAAACGTGAAGAGGTGTTTTAAGGAAAAGCATCTGGGGAAAGAAATTAATTAATAGGCGGTAAATAAATAGATATGCGATTTTAAATATTTTATGGAATTTTAACAGGAGCAGGTTTGTATCAGGATCACAGAAACGTGAAGAGGTGTTTTAAGGAAAAGCATCTGGGGAAAGAAATTAATTAATAGGCGGTAAATAAATAGATATGCGATTTCAATTATTTTATGGAATTTTAACAGGAGCAGGTTTGTATCAGGATCACAGAAACGTGAAGAGGTGTTTTAAGGAAAAGCATCTGGGGAAAGAAATTAATTAATAGGCGGTAAATAAATAGATATGCGATTTTAAATATTTTATGGAATTTTAACAGGAGCAGGTTTGTATCAGGATCACAGAAACGCGAAGAGGTGTTTTAAGGAAAAGCATCTGGGGAAAGAAATTAATTAATAGGCGATAAATAAATAGATATGCGATTTCAATTATTTTATGGAATTTTAACAGGAGCAGGTTTGTATCAGGATCACAGAAACGTGAAGAGGTGTTTTAAGGAAAAGCATCTGGGGAAAGAAATTAATTAATAGGCGGTAAATAAATAGATATGCGATTTCAATTATTTTATGGAATTTTAACAGGAGCAGGTTTGTATCAGGATCACAGAAACGTGAAGAGGTGTTTTAAGGAAAAGCATCTGGGGAAAGAAATTAATTAATAGGCGGTAAATAAATAGATATGCGATTTTAAATATTTTATGGAATTTTAACAGGAGCAGGTTTGTATCAGGATCACAGAAACGTGAAGAGGTGTTTTAAGGAAAAGCATCTGGGGAAAGAAATTAATTAATAGGCGGTAAATAAATAGATATGCGATTTCAATTATTTTATGGAATTTTAACAGGAGCAGGTTTGTATCAGGATCACAGAAACGTGAAGAGGTGTTTTAAGGAAAAGCATCTGGGGAAAGAAATTAATTAATAGGCGGTAAATAAATAGATATGCGATTTCAATTATTTTATGGAATTTTAACAGGAGCAGGTTTGTATCAGGATCACAGAAACGTGAAGAGGTGTTTTAAGGAAAAGCATCTGGGGAAAGAAATTAATTAATAGGCGGTAAATAAATAGATATGCGATTTCAATTATTTTATGGAATTTTAACAGGAGCAGGTTTGTATCAGGATCACAGAAACGTGAAGAGGTGTTTTAAGGAAAAGCATCTGGGGAAAGAAATTAATTAATAGGCGGTAAATAAATAGATATGCGATTTCAATTATTTTATGGAATTTTAACAGGAGCAGGTTTGTATCAGGATCACAGAAACGTGAAGAGGTGTTTTAAGGAAAAGCATCTGGGGAAAGAAATTAATTAATAGGCGGTAAATAAATAGATATGCGATTTCAATTATTTTATGGAATTTTAACAGGAGCAGGTTTCTATCAGGATCACAGAAACGTGAAGAGGTGTTTTAAGGAAAAGCATCTGGGGAAAGAAATTAATTAATAGGCGGTAAATAAATAGATATGCGATTTCAATTATTTTATGGAATTTTAACAGGAGCAGGTTTGTATCAGGATCACAGAAACGTGAAGAGGTGTTTTAAGGAAAAGCATCCGGGGAAAGAAATTAATTAATAGGCGGTAAATAAATAGATATGCGATTTCAATTATTTTATGGAATTTTAACAGGAGCAGGTTTGTATCAGGATCACAGAAACGTGAAGAGGTGTTTTAAGGAAAAGCATCTGGGGAAAGAAATTAATTAATAGGCGGTAAATAAATAGATATGCGATTTCAATTATTTTATGGAATTTTAACAGGAGCAGGTTTCTATCAGGATCACAGAAACGTGAAGAGGTGTTTTAAGGAAAAGCATCTGGGGAAAGAAATTAATTAATAGGCGGTAAATAAATAGATATGCGATTTCAATTATTTTATGGAATTTTAACAGGAGCAGGTTTGTATCAGGATCACAGAAACGTGAAGAGGTGTTTTAAGGAAAAGCATCTGGGGAAAGAAATTAATTAATAGGCGGTAAATAAATAGATATGCGATTTCAATTATTTTATGGAATTTTAACAGGAGCAGGTTTGTATCAGGATCACAGAAACGTGAAGAGGTGTTTTAAGGAAAAGCATCTGGGGAAAGAAATTAATTAATAGGCGGTAAATAAATAGATATGCGATTTCAATTATTTTATGGAATTTTAACAGGAGCAGGTTTGTATCAGGATCACAGAAACGTGAAGAGGTGTTTTAAGGAAAAGCATCTGGGGAAAGAAATTAATTAATAGGCGGTAAATAAATAGATATGCGATTTCAATTATTTTATGGAATTTTAACAGGAGCAGGTTTCTATCAGGATCACAGAAACGTGAAGAGGTGTTTTAAGGAAAAGCATCTGGGGAAAGAAATTAATTAATAGGCGGTAAATAAATAGATATGCGATTTCAATTATTTTATGGAATTTTAACAGGAGCAGGTTTCTATCAGGATCACAGAAACGTGAAGAGGTGTTTTAAGGAAAAGCATCTGGGGAAAGAAATTAATTAATAGGCGGTAAATAAATAGATATGCGATTTCAATTATTTTATGGAATTTTAACAGGAGCAGGTTTGTATCAGGATCACAGAAACGTGAAGAGGTGTTTTAAGGAAAAGCATCTGGGGAAAGAAATTAATTAATAGGCGGTAAATAAATAGATATGCGATTTCAATTATTTTATGGAATTTTAACAGGAGCAGGTTTCTATCAGGATCACAGAAACGTGAAGAGGTGTTTTAAGGAAAAGCATCTGGGGAAAGAAATTAATTAATAGGCGGTAAATAAATAGATATGCGATTTCAATTATTTTATGGAATTTTAACAGGA
>CAXKVY010008680.1:0-15844 GCA_964058915.1 Tetropium fuscum | reverse complement strand
GTATCAGGATCACAGAAACGTGAAGAGGTGTTTTAAAGGAAAAGCATCTGGGGAAAGAAATTAATTAATAGGCGGTAAATAAATAGATATGCGATTTCAATTATTTTATGGAATTTTAACAGGAGCAGGTTTGTATCAGGATCACAGAAACGTGAAGAGGTGTTTTAAGGAAAAGTATCTGGGGAAAGAAATTAATTAATAGGCGGTAAATAAATAGATATGCGATTTCAAATATTTTATGGAATTTTAACAGGAGCAGGTTTGTATCAGGATCACAGAAACGTGAAGAGGTGTTTTAAAGAAAAGCATCTGGGGAAAGAAATTAATTAATAGGCGGTAAATAAATAGATATGCGATTTCAATTATTTTATGGAATTTTAACAGGAGCAGGTTTGTATCAGGATCACAGAAACGTGAAGAGGTGTTTTAAGGAAAAGTATCTGGGGAAAGAAATTAATTAATAGGCGGTAAATAAATAGATATGCGATTTCAAATATTTTATGGAATTTTAACAGGAGCAGGTTTGTATCAGGATCACAGAAACGTGAAGAGGTGTTTTAAAGAAAAGCATCTGGGGAAAGAAATTAATTAATAGGCGGTAAATAAATAGATATGCGATTTCAATTATTTTATGGAATTTTAACAGGAGCAGGTTTGTATCAGGATCACAGAAACGTGAAGAGGTGTTTTAAGGAAAAGCATCTGGGGAAAGAAATTAATTAATAGGCGGTAAATAAATAGATATGCGATTTCAATTATTTTATGGAATTTTAACAGGAGCAGGTTTGTATCAGGATCACAGAAACGTGAAGAGGTGTTTTAAGGAAAAGTATCTGGGGAAAGAAATTAATTAATAGGCGGTAAATAAATAGATATGCGATTTCAAATATTTTATGGAATTTTAACAGGAGCAGGAAAGGAAAAGCATCTGGGGAAAGAAATTAATTAATAGGCGGTAAATAAATAGATATGCGATTTCAATTATTTTATGGAATTTTAACAGGAGCAGGTTTGTATCAGGATCACAGAAACGTGAAGAGGTGTTTTAAGAAAAGCATCTGGGGAAAGAAATTAATTAATAGGCGGTAAATAAATAGATATGCGATTTCAATTATTTTATGGAATTTTAACAGGAGCAGGTTTGTATCAGGATCACAGAAACGTGAAGAGGTGTTTTAAGGAAAAGTATCTGGGGAAAGAAATTAATTAATAGGCGGTAAATAAATAGATATGCGATTTCAAATATTTTATGGAATTTTAACAGGAGCAGGTTTGTATCAGGATCACAGAAACGTGAAGAGGTGTTTTAAGGAAAAGCATCTGGGGAAAGAAATTAATTAATAGGCGGTAAATAAATAGATATGCGATTTCAAATATTTTATGGAATTTTAACAGGAGCAGGTTTGTATCAGGATCACAGAAACGTGAAGAGGTGTTTTAAGGAAAAGCATCTGGGGAAAGAAATTAATTAATAGGCGGTAAATAAATAGATATGCGATTTCAATTATTTTATGGAATTTTAACAGGAGCAGGTTTGTATCAGGATCACAGAAACGTGAAGAGGTGTTTTAAGGAAAAGTATCTGGGGAAAGAAATTAATTAATAGGCGGTAAATAAATAGATATGCGATTTCAAATATTTTATGGAATTTTAACAGGAGCAGGTTTGTATCAGGATCACAGAAACGTGAAGAGGTGTTTTAAAGAAAAGCATCTGGGGAAAGAAATTAATTAATAGGCGGTAAATAAATAGATATGCGATTTCAATTATTTTATGGAATTTTAACAGGAGCAGGTTTGTATCAGGATCACAGAAACGTGAAGAGGTGTTTTAAGGAAAAGTATCTGGGGAAAGAAATTAATTAATAGGCGGTAAATAAATAGATATGCGATTTCAAATATTTTATGGAATTTTAACAGGAGCAGGTTTGTATCAGGATCACAGAAACGTGAAGAGGTGTTTTAAAGAAAAGCATCTGGGGAAAGAAATTAATTAATAGGCGGTAAATAAATAGATATGCGATTTCAATTATTTTATGGAATTTTAACAGGAGCAGGTTTGTATCAGGATCACAGAAACGTGAAGAGGTGTTTTAAGGAAAAGCATCTGGGGAAAGAAATTAATTAATAGGCGGTAAATAAATAGATATGCGATTTCAATTATTTTATGGAATTTTAACAGGAGCAGGTTTGTATCAGGATCACAGAAACGTGAAGAGGTGTTTTAAGGAAAAGTATCTGGGGAAAGAAATTAATTAATAGGCGGTAAATAAATAGATATGCGATTTCAAATATTTTATGGAATTTTAACAGGAGCAGGTTTGTATCAGGATCACAGAAACGTGAAGAGGTGTTTTAAAGAAAAGCATCTGGGGAAAGAAATTAATTAATAGGCGGTAAATAAATAGATATGCGATTTCAATTATTTTATGGAATTTTAACAGGAGCAGGTTTGTATCAGGATCACAGAAACGTGAAGAGGTGTTTTAAGGAAAAGCATCTGGGGAAAGAAATTAATTAATAGGCGGTAAATAAATAGATATGCGATTTCAATTATTTTATGGAATTTTAACAGGAGCAGGTTTGTATCAGGATCACAGAAACGTGAAGAGGTGTTTTAAGGAAAAGTATCTGGGGAAAGAAATTAATTAATAGGCGGTAAATAAATAGATATGCGATTTCAAATATTTTATGGAATTTTAACAGGAGCAGGTTTGTATCAGGATCACAGAAACGTGAAGAGGTGTTTTAAAGAAAAGCATCTGGGGAAAGAAATTAATTAATAGGCGGTAAATAAATAGATATGCGATTTCAATTATTTTATGGAATTTTAACAGGAGCAGGTTTGTATCAGGATCACAGAAACGTGAAGAGGTGTTTTAAGGAAAAGCATCTGGGGAAAGAAATTAATTAATAGGCGGTAAATAAATAGATATGCGATTTCAATTATTTTATGGAATTTTAACAGGAGCAGGTTTGTATCAGGATCACAGAAACGTGAAGAGGTGTTTTAAGGAAAAGTATCTGGGGAAAGAAATTAATTAATAGGCGGTAAATAAATAGATATGCGATTTCAAATATTTTATGGAATTTTAACAGGAGCAGGTTTGTATCAGGATCACAGAAACGTGAAGAGGTGTTTTAAAGAAAAGCATCTGGGGAAAGAAATTAATTAATAGGCGGTAAATAAATAGATATGCGATTTCAATTATTTTATGGAATTTTAACAGGAGCAGGTTTGTATCAGGATCACAGAAACGTGAAGAGGTGTTTTAAGGAAAAGCATCTGGGGAAAGAAATTAATTAATAGGCGGTAAATAAATAGATATGCGATTTCAATTATTTTATGGAATTTTAACAGGAGCAGGTTTGTATCAGGATCACAGAAACGTGAAGAGGTGTTTTAAGGAAAAGTATCTGGGGAAAGAAATTAATTAATAGGCGGTAAATAAATAGATATGCGATTTCAAATATTTTATGGAATTTTAACAGGAGCAGGTTTGTATCAGGATCACAGAAACGTGAAGAGGTGTTTTAAAGAAAAGCATCTGGGGAAAGAAATTAATTAATAGGCGGTAAATAAATAGATATGCGATTTCAATTATTTTATGGAATTTTAACAGGAGCAGGTTTGTATCAGGATCACAGAAACGTGAAGAGGTGTTTTAAGGAAAAGCATCTGGGGAAAGAAATTAATTAATAGGCGGTAAATAAATAGATATGCGATTTCAATTATTTTATGGAATTTTAACAGGAGCAGGTTTGTATCAGGATCACAGAAACGTGAAGAGGTGTTTTAAGGAAAAGTATCTGGGGAAAGAAATTAATTAATAGGCGGTAAATAAATAGATATGCGATTTCAAATATTTTATGGAATTTTAACAGGAGCAGGTTTGTATCAGGATCACAGAAACGTGAAGAGGTGTTTTAAAGAAAAGCATCTGGGGAAAGAAATTAATTAATAGGCGGTAAATAAATAGATATGCGATTTCAATTATTTTATGGAATTTTAACAGGAGCAGGTTTGTATCAGGATCACAGAAACGTGAAGAGGTGTTTTAAGGAAAAGCATCTGGGGAAAGAAATTAATTAATAGGCGGTAAATAAATAGATATGCGATTTCAATTATTTTATGGAATTTTAACAGGAGCAGGTTTGTATCAGGATCACAGAAACGTGAAGAGGTGTTTTAAGGAAAAGTATCTGGGGAAAGAAATTAATTAATAGGCGGTAAATAAATAGATATGCGATTTCAAATATTTTATGGAATTTTAACAGGAGCAGGTTTGTATCAGGATCACAGAAACGTGAAGAGGTGTTTTAAGGAAAAGCATCTGGGGAAAGAAATTAATTAATAGGCGGTAAATAAATAGATATGCGATTTCAATTATTTTATGGAATTTTAACAGGAGCAGGTTTGTATCAGGATCACAGAAACGTGAAGAGGTGTTTTAAGGAAAAGCATCTGGGGAAAGAAATTAATTAATAGGCGGTAAATAAATAGATATGCGATTTCAATTATTTTATGGAATTTTAACAGGAGCAGGTTTGTATCAGGATCACAGAAACGTGAAGAGGTGTTTTAAGGAAAAGCATCTGGGGAAAGAAATTAATTAATAGGCGGTAAATAAATAGATATGCGATTTCAATTATTTTATGGAATTTTAACAGGAGCAGGTTTGTATCAGGATCACAGAAACGTGAAGAGGTGTTTTAAGGAAAAGCATCTGGGGAAAGAAATTAATTAATAGGCGGTAAATAAATAGATATGCGATTTCAAATATTTTATGGAATTTTAACAGGAGCAGGTTTGTATCAGGATCACAGAAACGTGAAGAGGTGTTTTAAAGGAAAAGCATCTGGGGAAAGAAATTAATTAATAGGCGGTAAATAAATAGATATGCGATTTCAATTATTTTATGGAATTTTAACAGGAGCAGGTTTGTATCAGGATCACAGAAACGTGAAGAGGTGTTTTAAGGAAAAGCATCTGGGGAAAGAAATTAATTAATAGGCGGTAAATAAATAGATATGCGATTTCAATTATTTTATGGAATTTTAACAGGAGCAGGTTTGTATCAGGATCACAGAAACGTGAAGAGGTGTTTTAAGGAAAAGTATCTGGGGAAAGAAATTAATTAATAGGCGGTAAATAAATAGATATGCGATTTCAAATATTTTATGGAATTTTAACAGGAGCAGGTTTGTATCAGGATCACAGAAACGTGAAGAGGTGTTTTAAGGAAAAGCATCTGGGGAAAGAAATTAATTAATAGGCGGTAAATAAATAGATATGCGATTTCAATTATTTTATGGAATTTTAACAGGAGCAGGTTTGTATCAGGATCACAGAAACGTGAAGAGGTGTTTTAAGGAAAAGCATCTGGGGAAAGAAATTAATTAATAGGCGGTAAATAAATAGATATGCGATTTCAATTATTTTATGGAATTTTAACAGGAGCAGGTTTGTATCAGGATCACAGAAACGTGAAGAGGTGTTTTAAGGAAAAGTATCTGGGGAAAGAAATTAATTAATAGGCGGTAAATAAATAGATATGCGATTTCAATTATTTTATGGAATTTTAACAGGAGCAGGTTTGTATCAGGATCACAGAAACGTGAAGAGGTGTTTTAAGGAAAAGCATCTGGGGAAAGAAATTAATTAATAGGCGGTAAATAAATAGATATGCGATTTCAATTATTTTATGGAATTTTAACAGGAGCAGGTTTGTATCAGGATCACAGAAACGTGAAGAGGTGTTTTAAGGAAAAGCATCTGGGGAAAGAAATTAATTAATAGGCGGTAAATAAATAGATATGCGATTTCAATTATTTTATGGAATTTTAACAGGAGCAGGTTTGTATCAGGATCACAGAAACGTGAAGAGGTGTTTTAAGGAAAAGCATCTGGGGAAAGAAATTAATTAATAGGCGGTAAATAAATAGATATGCGATTTCAAATATTTTATGGAATTTTAACAGGAGCAGGTTTGTATCAGGATCACAGAAACGTGAAGAGGTGTTTTAAAGGAAAAGCATCTGGGGAAAGAAATTAATTAATAGGCGGTAAATAAATAGATATGCGATTTCAATTATTTTATGGAATTTTAACAGGAGCAGGTTTGTATCAGGATCACAGAAACGTGAAGAGGTGTTTTAAGGAAAAGCATCTGGGGAAAGAAATTAATTAATAGGCGGTAAATAAATAGATATGCGATTTCAATTATTTTATGGAATTTTAACAGGAGCAGGTTTGTATCAGGATCACAGAAACGTGAAGAGGTGTTTTAAGGAAAAGTATCTGGGGAAAGAAATTAATTAATAGGCGGTAAATAAATAGATATGCGATTTCAAATATTTTATGGAATTTTAACAGGAGCAGGTTTGTATCAGGATCACAGAAACGTGAAGAGGTGTTTTAAAGAAAAGCATCTGGGGAAAGAAATTAATTAATAGGCGGTAAATAAATAGATATGCGATTTCAATTATTTTATGGAATTTTAACAGGAGCAGGTTTGTATCAGGATCACAGAAACGTGAAGAGGTGTTTTAAGGAAAAGCATCTGGGGAAAGAAATTAATTAATAGGCGGTAAATAAATAGATATGCGATTTCAATTATTTTATGGAATTTTAACAGGAGCAGGTTTGTATCAGGATCACAGAAACGTGAAGAGGTGTTTTAAGGAAAAGTATCTGGGGAAAGAAATTAATTAATAGGCGGTAAATAAATAGATATGCGATTTCAAATATTTTATGGAATTTTAACAGGAGCAGGTTTGTATCAGGATCACAGAAACGTGAAGAGGTGTTTTAAAGAAAAGCATCTGGGGAAAGAAATTAATTAATAGGCGGTAAATAAATAGATATGCGATTTCAATTATTTTATGGAATTTTAACAGGAGCAGGTTTGTATCAGGATCACAGAAACGTGAAGAGGTGTTTTAAGGAAAAGCATCTGGGGAAAGAAATTAATTAATAGGCGGTAAATAAATAGATATGCGATTTCAATTATTTTATGGAATTTTAACAGGAGCAGGTTTGTATCAGGATCACAGAAACGTGAAGAGGTGCTTTAAGGAAAAGTATCTGGGGAAAGAAATTAATTAATAGGCGGTAAATAAATAGATATGCGATTTCAAATATTTTATGGAATTTTAACAGGAGCAGGTTTGTATCAGGATCACAGAAACGTGAAGAGGTGTTTTAAGGAAAAGCATCTGGGGAAAGAAATTAATTAATAGGCGGTAAATAAATAGATATGCGATTTCAATTATTTTATGGAATTTTAACAGGAGCAGGTTTGTATCAGGATCACAGAAACGTGAAGAGGTGTTTTAAGGAAAAGTATCTGGGGAAAGAAATTAATTAATAGGCGGTAAATAAATAGATATGCGATTTCAAATATTTTATGGAATTTTAACAGGAGCAGGTTTGTATCAGGATCACAGAAACGTGAAGAGGTGTTTTAAAGAAAAGCATCTGGGGAAAGAAATTAATTAATAGGCGGTAAATAAATAGATATGCGATTTCAATTATTTTATGGAATTTTAACAGGAGCAGGTTTGTATCAGGATCACAGAAACGTGAAGAGGTGTTTTAAGGAAAAGCATCTGGGGAAAGAAATTAATTAATAGGCGGTAAATAAATAGATATGCGATTTCAATTATTTTATGGAATTTTAACAGGAGCAGGTTTGTATCAGGATCACAGAAACGTGAAGAGGTGTTTTAAGGAAAAGTATCTGGGGAAAGAAATTAATTAATAGGCGGTAAATAAATAGATATGCGATTTCAAATATTTTATGGAATTTTAACAGGAGCAGGTTTGTATCAGGATCACAGAAACGTGAAGAGGTGTTTTAAAGAAAAGCATCTGGGGAAAGAAATTAATTAATAGGCGGTAAATAAATAGATATGCGATTTCAATTATTTTATGGAACTTTAACAGGAGCAGGTTTGTATCAGGATCACAGAAACGTGAAGAGGTGTTTTAAGGAAAAGCATCTGGGGAAAGAAATTAATTAATAGGCGGTAAATAAATAGATATGCGATTTCAATTATTTTATGGAATTTTAACAGGAGCAGGTTTGTATCAGGATCACAGAAACGTGAAGAGGTGCTTTAAGGAAAAGTATCTGGGGAAAGAAATTAATTAATAGGCGGTAAATAAATAGATATGCGATTTCAAATATTTTATGGAATTTTAACAGGAGCAGGTTTGTATCAGGATCACAGAAACGTGAAGAGGTGTTTTAAGGAAAAGCATCTGGGGAAAGAAATTAATTAATAGGCGGTAAATAAATAGATATGCGATTTCAAATATTTTATGGAATTTTAACAGGAGCAGGTTTGTATCAGGATCACAGAAACGTGAAGAGGTGTTTTAAAGAAAAGCATCTGGGGAAAGAAATTAATTAATAGGCGGTAAATAAATAGATATGCGATTTCAATTATTTTATGGAATTTTAACAGGAGCAGGTTTGTATCAGGATCACAGAAACGTGAAGAGGTGTTTTAAGGAAAAGCATCTGGGGAAAGAAATTAATTAATAGGCGGTAAATAAATAGATATGCGATTTCAATTATTTTATGGAATTTTAACAGGAGCAGGTTTGTATCAGGATCACAGAAACGTGAAGAGGTGTTTTAAGGAAAAGTATCTGGGGAAAGAAATTAATTAATAGGCGGTAAATAAATAGATATGCGATTTCAAATATTTTATGGAATTTTAACAGGAGCAGGTTTGTATCAGGATCACAGAAACGTGAAGAGGTGTTTTAAAGAAAAGCATCTGGGGAAAGAAATTAATTAATAGGCGGTAAATAAATAGATATGCGATTTCAATTATTTTATGGAATTTTAACAGGAGCAGGTTTGTATCAGGATCACAGAAACGTGAAGAGGTGTTTTAAGGAAAAGCATCTGGGGAAAGAAATTAATTAATAGGCGGTAAATAAATAGATATGCGATTTCAATTATTTTATGGAATTTTAACAGGAGCAGGTTTGTATCAGGATCACAGAAACGTGAAGAGGTGTTTTAAGGAAAAGTATCTGGGGAAAGAAATTAATTAATAGGCGGTAAATAAATAGATATGCGATTTCAAATATTTTATGGAATTTTAACAGGAGCAGGTTTGTATCAGGATCACAGAAACGTGAAGAGGTGTTTTAAAGAAAAGCATCTGGGGAAAGAAATTAATTAATAGGCGGTAAATAAATAGATATGCGATTTCAATTATTTTATGGAATTTTAACAGGAGCAGGTTTGTATCAGGATCACAGAAACGTGAAGAGGTGTTTTAAGGAAAAGCATCTGGGGAAAGAAATTAATTAATAGGCGGTAAATAAATAGATATGCGATTTCAATTATTTTATGGAATTTTAACAGGAGCAGGTTTGTATCAGGATCACAGAAACGTGAAGAGGTGCTTTAAGGAAAAGTATCTGGGGAAAGAAATTAATTAATAGGCGGTAAATAAATAGATATGCGATTTCAAATATTTTATGGAATTTTAACAGGAGCAGGTTTGTATCAGGATCACAGAAACGTGAAGAGGTGTTTTAAGGAAAAGCATCTGGGGAAAGAAATTAATTAATAGGCGGTAAATAAATAGATATGCGATTTTAAATATTTTATGGAATTTTAACAGGAGCAGGTTTGTATCAGGATCACAGAAACGCGAAGAGGTGTTTTAAGGAAAAGCATCTGGGGAAAGAAATTAATTAATAGGCGGTAAATAAATAGATATGCGATTTCAATTATTTTATGGAATTTTAACAGGAGCAGGTTTGTATCAGGATCACAGAAACGTGAAGAGGTGTTTTAAGGAAAAGTATCTGGGGAAAGAAATTAATTAATAGGCGGTAAATAAATAGATATGCGATTTCAAATATTTTATGGAATTTTAACAGGAGCAGGTTTGTATCAGGATCACAGAAACGTGAAGAGGTGTTTTAAAGAAAAGCATCTGGGGAAAGAAATTAATTAATAGGCGGTAAATAAATAGATATGCGATTTCAATTATTTTATGGAATTTTAACAGGAGCAGGTTTGTATCAGGATCACAGAAACGTGAAGAGGTGTTTTAAGGAAAAGCATCTGGGGAAAGAAATTAATTAATAGGCGGTAAATAAATAGATATGCGATTTCAATTATTTTATGGAATTTTAACAGGAGCAGGTTTGTATCAGGATCACAGAAACGTGAAGAGGTGTTTTAAGGAAAAGTATCTGGGGAAAGAAATTAATTAATAGGCGGTAAATAAATAGATATGCGATTTCAAATATTTTATGGAATTTTAACAGGAGCAGGTTTGTATCAGGATCACAGAAACGTGAAGAGGTGTTTTAAAGAAAAGCATCTGGGGAAAGAAATTAATTAATAGGCGGTAAATAAATAGATATGCGATTTCAATTATTTTATGGAATTTTAACAGGAGCAGGTTTGTATCAGGATCACAGAAACGTGAAGAGGTGTTTTAAGGAAAAGCATCTGGGGAAAGAAATTAATTAATAGGCGGTAAATAAATAGATATGCGATTTCAATTATTTTATGGAATTTTAACAGGAGCAGGTTTGTATCAGGATCACAGAAACGTGAAGAGGTGTTTTAAGGAAAAGTATCTGGGGAAAGAAATTAATTAATAGGCGGTAAATAAATAGATATGCGATTTCAAATATTTTATGGAATTTTAACAGGAGCAGGTTTGTATCAGGATCACAGAAACGTGAAGAGGTGTTTTAAAGAAAAGCATCTGGGGAAAGAAATTAATTAATAGGCGGTAAATAAATAGATATGCGATTTCAAATATTTTATGGAATTTTAACAGGAGCAGGTTTGTATCAGGATCACAGAAACGTGAAGAGGTGTTTTAAGGAAAAGCATCTGGGGAAAGAAATTAATTAATAGGCGGTAAATAAATAGATATGCGATTTCAAATATTTTATGGAATTTTAACAGGAGCAGGTTTGTATCAGGATCACAGAAACGTGAAGAGGTGTTTTAAAGAAAAGCATCTGGGGAAAGAAATTAATTAATAGGCGGTAAATAAATAGATATGCGATTTCAATTATTTTATGGAATTTTAACAGGAGCAGGTTTGTATCAGGATCACAGAAACGTGAAGAGGTGTTTTAAGGAAAAGCATCTGGGGAAAGAAATTAATTAATAGGCGATAAATAAATAGATATGCGATTTCAATTATTTTATGGAATTTTAACAGGAGCAGGTTTGTATCAGGATCACAGAAACGTGAAGAGGTGTTTTAAGGAAAAGTATCTGGGGAAAGAAATTAATTAATAGGCGGTAAATAAATAGATATGCGATTTCAAATATTTTATGGAATTTTAACAGGAGCAGGTTTGTATCAGGATCACAGAAACGTGAAGAGGTGTTTTAAAGAAAAGCATCTGGGGAAAGAAATTAATTAATAGGCGGTAAATAAATAGATATGCGATTTCAATTATTTTATGGAATTTTAACAGGAGCAGGTTTGTATCAGGATCACAGAAACGTGAAGAGGTGTTTTAAGGAAAAGCATCTGGGGAAAGAAATTAATTAATAGGCGGTAAATAAATAGATATGCGATTTCAATTATTTTATGGAATTTTAACAGGAGCAGGTTTGTATCAGGATCACAGAAACGTGAAGAGGTGCTTTAAGGAAAAGTATCTGGGGAAAGAAATTAATTAATAGGCGGTAAATAAATAGATATGCGATTTCAAATATTTTATGGAATTTTAACAGGAGCAGGTTTGTATCAGGATCACAGAAACGTGAAGAGGTGTTTTAAGGAAAAGCATCTGGGGAAAGAAATTAATTAATAGGCGGTAAATAAATAGATATGCGATTTTAAATATTTTATGGAATTTTAACAGGAGCAGGTTTGTATCAGGATCACAGAAACGCGAAGAGGTGTTTTAAGGAAAAGCATTTGGGGAAAGAAATTAATTAATAGGCGGTAAATAAATAGATATGCGATTTCAATTATTTTATGGAATTTTAACAGGAGCAGGTTTGTATCAGGATCACAGAAACGTGAAGAGGTGTTTTAAGGAAAAGTATCTGGGGAAAGAAATTAATTAATAGGCGGTAAATAAATAGATATGCGATTTCAAATATTTTATGGAATTTTAACAGGAGCAGGTTTGTATCAGGATCACAGAAACGTGAAGAGGTGTTTTAAAGAAAAGCATCTGGGGAAAGAAATTAATTAATAGGCGGTAAATAAATAGATATGCGATTTCAATTATTTTATGGAATTTTAACAGGAGCAGGTTTGTATCAGGATCACAGAAACGTGAAGAGGTGTTTTAAGGAAAAGCATCTGGGGAAAGAAATTAATTAATAGGCGGTAAATAAATAGATATGCGATTTCAATTATTTTATGGAATTTTAACAGGAGCAGGTTTGTATCAGGATCACAGAAACGTGAAGAGGTGCTTTAAGGAAAAGTATCTGGGGAAAGAAATTAATTAATAGGCGGTAAATAAATAGATATGCGATTTCAAATATTTTATGGAATTTTAACAGGAGCAGGTTTGTATCAGGATCACAGAAACGTGAAGAGGTGTTTTAAGGAAAAGCATCTGGGGAAAGAAATTAATTAATAGGCGGTAAATAAATAGATATGCGATTTTAAATATTTTATGGAATTTTAACAGGAGCAGGTTTGTATCAGGATCACAGAAACGCGAAGAGGTGTTTTAAGGAAAAGCATCTGGGGAAAGAAATTAATTAATAGGCGGTAAATAAATAGATATGCGATTTCAATTATTTTATGGAATTTTAACAGGAGCAGGTTTGTATCAGGATCACAGAAACGTGAAGAGGTGTTTTAAGGAAAAGTATCTGGGGAAAGAAATTAATTAATAGGCGGTAAATAAATAGATATGCGATTTCAAATATTTTATGGAATTTTAACAGGAGCAGGTTTGTATCAGGATCACAGAAACGTGAAGAGGTGTTTTAAAGAAAAGCATCTGGGGAAAGAAATTAATTAATAGGCGGTAAATAAATAGATATGCGATTTTAAATATTTTATGGAATTTTAACAGGAGCAGGTTTGTATCAGGATCACAGAAACGCGAAGAGGTGTTTTAAGGAAAAGCATCTGGGGAAAGAAATTAATTAATAGGCGGTAAATAAATAGATATGCGATTTCAATTATTTTATGGAATTTTAACAGGAGCAGGTTTGTATCAGGATCACAGAAACGTGAAGAGGTGTTTTAAGGAAAAGCATCTGGGGAAAGAAATTAATTAATAGGCGGTAAATAAATAGATATGCGATTTCAATTATTTTATGGAATTTTAACAGGAGCAGGTTTGTATCAGGATCACAGAAACGTGAAGAGGTGCTTTAAGGAAAAGTATCTGGGGAAAGAAATTAATTAATAGGCGGTAAATAAATAGATATGCGATTTCAAATATTTTATGGAATTTTAACAGGAGCAGGTTTGTATCAGGATCACAGAAACGTGAAGAGGTGTTTTAAGGAAAAGCATCTGGGGAAAGAAATTAATTAATAGGCGGTAAATAAATAGATATGCGATTTTAAATATTTTATGGAATTTTAACAGGAGCAGGTTTGTATCAGGATCACAGAAACGCGAAGAGGTGTTTTAAGGAAAAGCATCTGGGGAAAGAAATTAATTAATAGGCGGTAAATAAATAGATATGCGATTTCAATTATTTTATGGAATTTTAACAGGAGCAGGTTTGTATCAGGATCACAGAAACGTGAAGAGGTGTTTTAAGGAAAAGTATCTGGGGAAAGAAATTAATTAATAGGCGGTAAATAAATAGATATGCGATTTCAAATATTTTATGGAATTTTAACAGGAGCAGGTTTGTATCAGGATCACAGAAACGTGAAGAGGTGTTTTAAAGAAAAGCATCTGGGGAAAGAAATTAATTAATAGGCGGTAAATAAATAGATATGCGATTTTAAATATTTTATGGAATTTTAACAGGAGCAGGTTTGTATCAGGATCACAGAAACGTGAAGAGGTGTTTTAAGGAAAAGCATCTGGGGAAAGAAATTAATTAATAGGCGGTAAATAAATAGATATGCGATTTCAATTATTTTATGGAATTTTAACAGGAGCAGGTTTGTATCAGGATCACAGAAACGTGAAGAGGTGTTTTAAGGAAAAGCATCTGGGGAAAGAAATTAATTAATAGGCGGTAAATAAATAGATATGCGATTTCAATTATTTTATGGAATTTTAACAGGAGCAGGTTTGTATCAGGATCACAGAAACGTGAAGAGGTGCTTTAAGGAAAAGTATCTGGGGAAAGAAATTAATTAATAGGCGGTAAATAAATAGATATGCGATTTCAAATATTTTATGGAATTTTAACAGGAGCAGGTTTGTATCAGGATCACAGAAACGTGAAGAGGTGTTTTAAGGAAAAGCATCTGGGGAAAGAAATTAATTAATAGGTGGTAAATAAATAGATATGCGATTTTAAATATTTTATGGAATTTTAACAGGAGCAGGTTTGTATCAGGATCACAGAAACGTGAAGAGGTGTTTTAAGGAAAAGTATCTGGGGAAAGAAATTAATTTATAGGCGGTAAATAGATATGCGATTTCAAATATTTTATGGAATTTTAACAGGAGCAGGTTTGTATCAGGATCACAGAAACGTGAAGAGGTGTTTTAAGGAAAAGTATCTGGGGAAAGAAATTAATTAATAGGCGGTAAATAAATAGATATGCGATTTTAAATATTTTATGGAATTTTAACAGGAGCAGGTTTGTATCAGGATCACAGAAACGTGAAGAGGTGTTTTAAGGAAAAGTATCTGGGGAAAGAAATTAATTAATAGGCGGTAAATAAATAGATATGCGATTTCAAATATTTTATGGAATTTTAACAGGAGCAGGTTTGTATCAGGATCACAGAAACGTGAAGAGGTGTTTTAAGGAAAAGTATCTGGGGAAAGAAATTAATTAATAGGCGGTAAATAAATAGATATGCGATTTTAAATATTTTATGGAATTTTAACAGGAGCAGGTTTGTATCAGGATCACAGAAACGTGAAGAGGTGTTTTAAGGAAAAGTATCTGGGGAAAGAAATTAATTTATAGGCGGTAAATAGATATGCGATTTCAAATATTTTATGGAATTTTAACAGGAGCAGGTTTGTATCAGGATCACAGAAACGTGAAGAGGTGTTTTAAGGAAAAGTATCTGGGGAAAGAAATTAATTAATAGGCGGTAAATAAATAGATATGCGATTTTAAATATTTTATGGAATTTTAACAGGAGCAGGTTTGTATCAGGATCACAGAAACGTGAAGAGGTGTTTTAAGGAAAAGTATCTGGGGAAAGATATTAATTTATAGGCGGTAAATAGATATGCGATTTCAAATATTTTATGGAATTTTAACAGGAGCAGGTTTGTATCAGGATCACAGAAACGTGAAGAGGTGTTTTAAGGAAAAGTATCTGGGGAAAGAAATTAATTAATAGGCGGTAAATAAATAGATATGCGATTTTAAATATTTTATGGAATTTTAACAGGAGCAGGTTTGTATCAGGATCACAGAAACGTGAAGAGGTGTTTTAAAGAAAAGCATCTGGGGAAAGAAATTAATTAATAGGCGGTAAATAAATAGATATGCGATTTCAATTATTTTATGGAATTTTAACAGGAGCAGGTTTGTATCAGGATCACAGAAACGTGAAGAGGTGCTTTAAGGAAAAGTATCTGGGGAAAGAAATTAATTAATAGGCGGTAAATAAATAGATATGCGATTTCAAATATTTTATGGAATTTTAACAGGAGCAGGTTTGTATCAGGATCACAGAAACGTGAAGAGGTGTTTTAAGGA
>CAXKVY010008679.1:0-15692 GCA_964058915.1 Tetropium fuscum | reverse complement strand
CATCTGGGGAAAGAAATTAATTAATAGGCGGTAAATAAATAGATATGCGATTTCAATTATTTTATGGAATTTTAACAGGAGCAGGTTTGTATCAGGATCACAGAAACGTGAAGAGGTGTTTTAAGGAAAAGCATCTGGGGAAAGAAATTAATTAATAGGCGGTAAATAAATAGATATGCGATTTCAATTATTTTATGGAATTTTAACAGGAGCAGGTTTGTATCAGGATCACAGAAACGTGAAGAGGTGCTTTAAGGAAAAGTATCTGGGGAAAGAAATTAATTAATAGGCGGTAAATAAATAGATATGCGATTTCAAATATTTTATGGAATTTTAACAGGAGCAGGTTTGTATCAGGATCACAGAAACGCGAAGAGGTGTTTTAAGGAAAAGCATCTGGGGAAAGAAATTAATTAATAGGCGATAAATAAATAGATATGCGATTTCAATTATTTTATGGAATTTTAACAGGAGCAGGTTTGTATCAGGATCACAGAAACGTGAAGAGGTGTTTTAAGGAAAAGTATCTGGGGAAAGAAATTAATTAATAGGCGGTAAATAAATAGATATGCGATTTCAATTATTTTATGGAATTTTAACAGGAGCAGGTTTGTATCAGGATCACAGAAACGTGAAGAGGTGTTTTAAGGAAAAGCATCTGGGGAAAGAAATTAATTAATAGGCGGTAAATAAATAGATATGCGATTTCAATTATTTTATGGAATTTTAACAGGAGCAGGTTTGTATCAGGATCACAGAAACGTGAAGAGGTGCTTTAAGGAAAAGTATCTGGGGAAAGAAATTAATTAATAGGCGGTAAATAAATAGATATGCGATTTCAAATATTTTATGGAATTTTAACAGGAGCAGGTTTGTATCAGGATCACAGAAACTCGAAGAGGTGTTTTAAGGAAAAGCATCTGGGGAAAGAAATTAATTAATAGGCGATAAATAAATAGATATGCGATTTCAATTATTTTATGGAATTTTAACAGGAGCAGGTTTGTATCAGGATCACAGAAACGTGAAGAGGTGTTTTAAGGAAAAGTATCTGGGGAAAGAAATTAATTAATAGGCGGTAAATAAATAGATATGCGATTTCAATTATTTTATGGAATTTTAACAGGAGCAGGTTTGTATCAGGATCACAGAAACGTGAAGAGGTGTTTTAAGGAAAAGCATCTGGGGAAAGAAATTAATTAATAGGCGGTAAATAAATAGATATGCGATTTCAATTATTTTATGGAATTTTAACAGGAGCAGGTTTGTATCAGGATCACAGAAACGTGAAGAGGTGCTTTAAGGAAAAGTATCTGGGGAAAGAAATTAATTAATAGGCGGTAAATAAATAGATATGCGATTTCAAATATTTTATGGAATTTTAACAGGAGCAGGTTTGTATCAGGATCACAGAAACGCGAAGAGGTGTTTTAAGGAAAAGCATCTGGGGAAAGAAATTAATTAATAGGCGATAAATAAATAGATATGCGATTTCAATTATTTTATGGAATTTTAACAGGAGCAGGTTTGTATCAGGATCACAGAAACGTGAAGAGGTGTTTTAAGGAAAAGTATCTGGGGAAAGAAATTAATTAATAGGCGGTAAATAAATAGATATGCGATTTCAATTATTTTATGGAATTTTAACAGGAGCAGGTTTGTATCAGGATCACAGAAACGTGAAGAGGTGTTTTAAGGAAAAGCATCTGGGGAAAGAAATTAATTAATAGGCGGTAAATAAATAGATATGCGATTTCAATTATTTTATGGAATTTTAACAGGAGCAGGTTTGTATCAGGATCACAGAAACGTGAAGAGGTGCTTTAAGGAAAAGTATCTGGGTAAAGAAATTAATTAATAGGCGGTAAATAAATAGATATGCGATTTCAAATATTTTATGGAATTTTAACAGGAGCAGGTTTGTATCAGGATCACAGAAACGTGAAGAGGTGCTTTAAGGAAAAGCATCTGGGGAAAGAAATTAATTAATAGGCGATAAATAAATAGATATGCGATTTCAATTATTTTATGGAATTTTAACAGGAGCAGGTTTGTATCAGGATCACAGAAACGTGAAGAGGTGTTTTAAGGAAAAGCATCTGGGGAAAGAAATTAATTAATAGGCGGTAAATAAATAGATATGCGATTTCAATTATTTTATGGAATTTTAACAGGAGCAGGTTTGTATCAGGATCACAGAAACGTGAAGAGGTGTTTTAAGGAAAAGCATCTGGGGAAAGAAATTAATTAATAGGCGGTAAATAAATAGATATGCGATTTTAAATATTTTATGGAATTTTAACAGGAGCAGGTTTGTATCAGGATCACAGAAACGTGAAGAGGTGTTTTAAGGAAAAGCATCTGGGGAAAGAAATTAATTAATAGGCGGTAAATAAATAGATATGCGATTTCAATTATTTTATGGAATTTTAACAGGAGCAGGTTTGTATCAGGATCACAGAAACGTGAAGAGGTGTTTTAAGGAAAAGCATCTGGGGAAAGAAATTAATTAATAGGCGGTAAATAAATAGATATGCGATTTTAAATATTTTATGGAATTTTAACAGGAGCAGGTTTGTATCAGGATCACAGAAACGTGAAGAGGTGTTTTAAGGAAAAGCATCTGGGGAAAGAAATTAATTAATAGGCGGTAAATAAATAGATATGCGATTTCAATTATTTTATGGAATTTTAACAGGAGCAGGTTTGTATCAGGATCACAGAAACGTGAAGAGGTGTTTTAAGGAAAAGCATCTGGGGAAAGAAATTAATTAATAGGCGGTAAATAAATAGATATGCGATTTTAAATATTTTATGGAATTTTAACAGGAGCAGGTTTGTATCAGGATCACAGAAACGTGAAGAGGTGTTTTAAGGAAAAGCATCTGGGGAAAGAAATTAATTAATAGGCGGTAAATAAATAGATATGCGATTTCAATTATTTTATGGAATTTTAACAGGAGCAGGTTTGTATCAGGATCACAGAAACGTGAAGAGGTGTTTTAAGGAAAAGCATCTGGGGAAAGAAATTAATTAATAGGCGGTAAATAAATAGATATGCGATTTTAAATATTTTATGGAATTTTAACAGGAGCAGGTTTGTATCAGGATCACAGAAACGCGAAGAGGTGTTTTAAGGAAAAGCATCTGGGGAAAGAAATTAATTAATAGGCGATAAATAAATAGATATGCGATTTCAATTATTTTATGGAATTTTAACAGGAGCAGGTTTGTATCAGGATCACAGAAACGTGAAGAGGTGTTTTAAGGAAAAGCATCTGGGGAAAGAAATTAATTAATAGGCGGTAAATAAATAGATATGCGATTTCAATTATTTTATGGAATTTTAACAGGAGCAGGTTTGTATCAGGATCACAGAAACGTGAAGAGGTGTTTTAAGGAAAAGCATCTGGGGAAAGAAATTAATTAATAGGCGGTAAATAAATAGATATGCGATTTTAAATATTTTATGGAATTTTAACAGGAGCAGGTTTGTATCAGGATCACAGAAACGTGAAGAGGTGTTTTAAGGAAAAGCATCTGGGGAAAGAAATTAATTAATAGGCGGTAAATAAATAGATATGCGATTTCAATTATTTTATGGAATTTTAACAGGAGCAGGTTTGTATCAGGATCACAGAAACGTGAAGAGGTGTTTTAAGGAAAAGCATCTGGGGAAAGAAATTAATTAATAGGCGGTAAATAAATAGATATGCGATTTCAATTATTTTATGGAATTTTAACAGGAGCAGGTTTGTATCAGGATCACAGAAACGTGAAGAGGTGTTTTAAGGAAAAGCATCTGGGGAAAGAAATTAATTAATAGGCGGTAAATAAATAGATATGCGATTTCAATTATTTTATGGAATTTTAACAGGAGCAGGTTTGTATCAGGATCACAGAAACGTGAAGAGGTGTTTTAAGGAAAAGCATCTGGGGAAAGAAATTAATTAATAGGCGGTAAATAAATAGATATGCGATTTCAATTATTTTATGGAATTTTAACAGGAGCAGGTTTGTATCAGGATCACAGAAACGTGAAGAGGTGTTTTAAGGAAAAGCATCTGGGGAAAGAAATTAATTAATAGGCGGTAAATAAATAGATATGCGATTTCAATTATTTTATGGAATTTTAACAGGAGCAGGTTTCTATCAGGATCACAGAAACGTGAAGAGGTGTTTTAAGGAAAAGCATCTGGGGAAAGAAATTAATTAATAGGCGGTAAATAAATAGATATGCGATTTCAATTATTTTATGGAATTTTAACAGGAGCAGGTTTGTATCAGGATCACAGAAACGTGAAGAGGTGTTTTAAGGAAAAGCATCCGGGGAAAGAAATTAATTAATAGGCGGTAAATAAATAGATATGCGATTTCAATTATTTTATGGAATTTTAACAGGAGCAGGTTTGTATCAGGATCACAGAAACGTGAAGAGGTGTTTTAAGGAAAAGCATCTGGGGAAAGAAATTAATTAATAGGCGGTAAATAAATAGATATGCGATTTCAATTATTTTATGGAATTTTAACAGGAGCAGGTTTCTATCAGGATCACAGAAACGTGAAGAGGTGTTTTAAGGAAAAGCATCTGGGGAAAGAAATTAATTAATAGGCGGTAAATAAATAGATATGCGATTTCAATTATTTTATGGAATTTTAACAGGAGCAGGTTTGTATCAGGATCACAGAAACGTGAAGAGGTGTTTTAAGGAAAAGCATCTGGGGAAAGAAATTAATTAATAGGCGGTAAATAAATAGATATGCGATTTCAATTATTTTATGGAATTTTAACAGGAGCAGGTTTGTATCAGGATCACAGAAACGTGAAGAGGTGTTTTAAGGAAAAGCATCTGGGGAAAGAAATTAATTAATAGGCGGTAAATAAATAGATATGCGATTTCAATTATTTTATGGAATTTTAACAGGAGCAGGTTTGTATCAGGATCACAGAAACGTGAAGAGGTGTTTTAAGGAAAAGCATCTGGGGAAAGAAATTAATTAATAGGCGGTAAATAAATAGATATGCGATTTCAATTATTTTATGGAATTTTAACAGGAGCAGGTTTCTATCAGGATCACAGAAACGTGAAGAGGTGTTTTAAGGAAAAGCATCTGGGGAAAGAAATTAATTAATAGGCGGTAAATAAATAGATATGCGATTTCAATTATTTTATGGAATTTTAACAGGAGCAGGTTTCTATCAGGATCACAGAAACGTGAAGAGGTGTTTTAAGGAAAAGCATCTGGGGAAAGAAATTAATTAATAGGCGGTAAATAAATAGATATGCGATTTCAATTATTTTATGGAATTTTAACAGGAGCAGGTTTGTATCAGGATCACAGAAACGTGAAGAGGTGTTTTAAGGAAAAGCATCTGGGGAAAGAAATTAATTAATAGGCGGTAAATAAATAGATATGCGATTTCAATTATTTTATGGAATTTTAACAGGAGCAGGTTTCTATCAGGATCACAGAAACGTGAAGAGGTGTTTTAAGGAAAAGCATCTGGGGAAAGAAATTAATTAATAGGCGGTAAATAAATAGATATGCGATTTCAATTATTTTATGGAATTTTAACAGGAGCAGGTTTCTATCAGGATCACAGAAACGTGAAGAGGTGTTTTAAGGAAAAGCATCTGGGGAAAGAAATTAATTAATAGGCGGTAAATAAATAGATATGCGATTTCAATTATTTTATGGAATTTTAACAGGAGCAGGTTTGTATCAGGATCACAGAAACGTGAAGAGGTGTTTTAAGGAAAAGCATCTGGGGAAAGAAATTAATTAATAGGCGGTAAATAAATAGATATGCGATTTCAATTATTTTATGGAATTTTAACAGGAGCAGGTTTGTATCAGGATCACAGAAACGTGAAGAGGTGTTTTAAGGAAAAGCATCTGGGGAAAGAAATTAATTAATAGGCGGTAAATAAATAGATATGCGATTTCAATTATTTTATGGAATTTTAACAGGAGCAGGTTTCTATCAGGATCACAGAAACGTGAAGAGGTGTTTTAAGGAAAAGCATCTGGGGAAAGAAATTAATTAATAGGCGGTAAATAAATAGATATGCGATTTCAATTATTTTATGGAATTTTAACAGGAGCAGGTTTGTATCAGGATCACAGAAACGTGAAGAGGTGTTTTAAGGAAAAGCATCTGGGGAAAGAAATTAATTAATAGGCGGTAAATAAATAGATATGCGATTTCAATTATTTTATGGAATTTTAACAGGAGCAGGTTTGTATCAGGATCACAGAAACGTGAAGAGGTGTTTTAAGGAAAAGCATCTGGGGAAAGAAATTAATTAATAGGCGGTAAATAAATAGATATGCGATTTCAATTATTTTATGGAATTTTAACAGGAGCAGGTTTGTATCAGGATCACAGAAACGTGAAGAGGTGTTTTAAGGAAAAGCATCTGGGGAAAGAAATTAATTAATAGGCGGTAAATAAATAGATATGCGATTTCAATTATTTTATGGAATTTTAACAGGAGCAGGTTTGTATCAGGATCACAGAAACGTGAAGAGGTGTTTTAAGGAAAAGCATCTGGGGAAAGAAATTAATTAATAGGCGGTAAATAAATAGATATGCGATTTCAATTATTTTATGGAATTTTAACAGGAGCAGGTTTGTATCAGGATCACAGAAACGTGAAGAGGTGTTTTAAGGAAAAGCATCTGGGGAAAGAAATTAATTAATAGGCGGTAAATAAATAGATATGCGATTTCAATTATTTTATGGAATTTTAACAGGAGCAGGTTTCTATCAGGATCACAGAAACGTGAAGAGGTGTTTTAAGGAAAAGCATCTGGGGAAAGAAATTAATTAATAGGCGGTAAATAAATAGATATGCGATTTCAATTATTTTATGGAATTTTAACAGGAGCAGGTTTCTATCAGGATCACAGAAACGTGAAGAGGTGTTTTAAGGAAAAGCATCTGGGGAAAGAAATTAATTAATAGGCGGTAAATAAATAGATATGCGATTTCAATTATTTTATGGAATTTTAACAGGAGCAGGTTTGTATCAGGATCACAGAAACGTGAAGAGGTGTTTTAAGGAAAAGCATCTGGGGAAAGAAATTAACTAATAGGCGGTAAATAAATAGATATGCGATTTCAATTATTTTATGGAATTTTAACAGGAGCAGGTTTCTATCAGGATCACAGAAACGTGAAGAGGTGTTTTAAGGAAAAGCATCTGGGGAAAGAAATTAATTAATAGGCGGTAAATAAATAGATATGCGATTTCAATTATTTTATGGAATTTTAACAGGAGCAGGTTTGTATCAGGATCACAGAAACGTGAAGAGGTGTTTTAAGGAAAAGCATCTGGGGAAAGAAATTAATTAATAGGCGGTAAATAAATAGATATGCGATTTCAATTATTTTATGGAATTTTAACAGGAGCAGGTTTGTATCAGGATCACAGAAACGTGAAGAGGTGTTTTAAGGAAAAGCATCTGGGGAAAGAAATTAATTAATAGGCGGTAAATAAATAGATATGCGATTTCAATTATTTTATGGAATTTTAACAGGAGCAGGTTTGTATCAGGATCACAGAAACGTGAAGAGGTGTTTTAAGGAAAAGCATCTGGGGAAAGAAATTAATTAATAGGCGGTAAATAAATAGATATGCGATTTCAATTATTTTATGGAATTTTAACAGGAGCAGGTTTGTATCAGGATCACAGAAACGTGAAGAGGTGTTTTAAGGAAAAGCATCTGGGGAAAGAAATTAATTAATAGGCGGTAAATAAATAGATATGCGATTTCAATTATTTTATGGAATTTTAACAGGAGCAGGTTTGTATCAGGATCACAGAAACGTGAAGAGGTGTTTTAAGGAAAAGCATCTGGGGAAAGAAATTAATTAATAGGCGGTAAATAAATAGATATGCGATTTCAATTATTTTATGGAATTTTAACAGGAGCAGGTTTGTATCAGGATCACAGAAACGTGAAGAGGTGTTTTAAGGAAAAGCATCTGGGGAAAGAAATTAATTAATAGGCGGTAAATAAATAGATATGCGATTTCAATTATTTTATGGAATTTTAACAGGAGCAGGTTTCTATCAGGATCACAGAAACGTGAAGAGGTGTTTTAAGGAAAAGCATCTGGGGAAAGAAATTAATTAATAGGCGGTAAATAAATAGATATGCGATTTCAATTATTTTATGGAATTTTAACAGGAGCAGGTTTGTATCAGGATCACAGAAACGTGAAGAGGTGCTTTAAGGAAAAGTATCTGGGGAAAGAAATTAATTTATAGGCGGTAAATAAATAGATATGCGATTTCAATTATTTTATGGAATTTTAACAGGAGCAGGTTTGTATCAGGATCACAGAAACGTGAAGAGGTGTTTTAAGGAAAAGCATCTGGGGAAAGAAATTAATTAATAGGCGGTAAATAAATAGATATGCGATTTTAAATATTTTATGGAATTTTAACAGGAGCAGGTTTGTATCAGGATCACAGAAACGTGAAGAGGTGTTTTAAGGAAAAGCATCTGGGGAAAGAAATTAATTAATAGGCGGTAAATAAATAGATATGCGATTTCAATTATTTTATCGAATTTTAACAGGAGCAGGTTTGTATCAGGATCACAGAAACGTGAAGAGGTGTTTTAAAGAAAAGCATCTGGGGAAAGAAATTAATTAATAGGCGGTAAATAAATAGATATGCGATTTCAATTATTTTATGGAATTTTAACAGGAGCAGGTTTGTATCAGGATCACAGAAACGTGAAGAGGTGTTTTAAGGAAAAGCATCTGGGGAAAGAAATTAATTAATAGGCGGTAAATAAATAGATATGCGATTTCAATTATTTTATGGAATTTTAACAGGAGCAGGTTTGTATCAGGATCACAGAAACGTGAAGAGGTGTTTTAAGGAAAAGCATCTGGGGAAAGAAATTAATTAATAGGCGGTAAATAAATAGATATGCGATTTCAATTATTTTATGGAATTTTAACAGGAGCAGGTTTGTATCAGGATCACAGAAACGTGAAGAGGTGTTTTAAGGAAAAGCATCTGGGGAAAGAAATTAATTAATAGGCGGTAAATAAATAGATATGCGATTTCAATTATTTTATGGAATTTTAACAGGAGCAGGTTTGTATCAGGATCACAGAAACGTGAAGAGGTGTTTTAAGGAAAAGCATCTGGGGAAAGAAATTAATTAATAGGCGGTAAATAAATAGATATGCGATTTCAATTATTTTATGGAATTTTAACAGGAGCAGGTTTGTATCAGGATCACAGAAACGTGAAGAGGTGCTTTAAGGAAAAGTATCTGGGGAAAGAAATTAATTTATAGGCGGTAAATAAATAGATATGCGATTTTAAATATTTTATGGAATTTTAACAGGAGCAGGTTTGTATCAGGATCACAGAAACGTGAAGAGGTGCTTTAAGGAAAAGTATCTGGGGAAAGAAATTAATTAATAGGCGGTAAATAAATAGATATGCGATATCAAATATTTCATGGAATTTTAACAGGAGCAGGTTTGTATCAGGATCACAGAAACGTGAAGAGGTGTTTTAAGGAAAAGTATCTGGGGAAAGAAATTAATTAATAGGCGGTAAATAAATAGATATGCGATTTCAATTATTTTATGGAATTTTAACAGGAGCAGGTTTGTATCAGGATCACAGAAACGTGAAGAGGTGTTTTAAGGAAAAGCATCTGGGGAAAGAAATTAATTAATAGGCGGTAAATAAATAGATATGCGATTTCAATTATTTTATGGAATTTTAACAGGAGCAGGTTTGTATCAGGATCACAGAAACGTGAAGAGGTGCTTTAAGGAAAAGTATCTGGGGAAAGAAATTAATTTATAGGCGGTAAATAAATAGATATGCGATTTTAAATATTTTATGGAATTTTAACAGGAGCAGGTTTGTATCAGGATCACAGAAACGTGAAGAGGTGCTTTAAGGAAAAGTATCTGGGGAAAGAAATTAATTAATAGGCGGTAAATAAATAGATATGCGATATCAAATATTTCATGGAATTTTAACAGGAGCAGGTTTGTATCAGGATCACAGAAACGTGAAGAGGTGTTTTAAGGAAAAGTATCTGGGGAAAGAAATTAATTAATAGGCGGTAAATAAATAGATATGCGATTTCAATTATTTTATGGAATTTTAACAGGAGCAGGTTTGTATCAGGATCACAGAAACGTGAAGAGGTGTTTCAACGAAAAGTATCTGGGGAAAGAAATTATTTAATAGGCGGTAAATAAATAGAAATGCGATTGCAAATATTTTATGGAATTTTAACAGGAGCAGGTTTGTATCAGGATCACAGAAACGTGAAGAGGTGTTTCAACGAAAAGTATCTGGGGAAAGAAATTAATTAATAGGCCGTAAGTAAATAAATATGAGAATTCAAGTATTTTATGCAATTTTAACAGGAGCAGGTTTGTATCAGGATCACAGAAACGTGAAGAGGTGTTTTAAGGAAAAGCATCTGGGGAAAGAAATTAATTAATAGGCGGTAAATAAATAGATATGCGATTTCAATTATTTTATGGAATTTTAACAGGAGCAGGTTTGTATCAGGATCACAGAAACGTGAAGAGGTGTTTTAAGGAAAAGCATCTGGGGAAAGAAATTAATTAATAGGCGGTAAATAAATAGATATGCGATTTCAATTATTTTATGGAATTTTAACAGGAGCAGCTTTGTATCAGGATCACAGAAACGTGAAGAGGTGTTTTAAGGAAAAGCATCTGGGGAAAGAAATTAATTAATAGGCGGTAAATAAATAGATATGCGATTTCAATTATTTTATGGAATTTTAACAGGAGCAGGTTTGTATCAGGATCACAGAAACGTGAAGAGGTGTTTTAAGGAAAAGCATCTGGGGAAAGAAATTAATTAATAGGCGGTAAATAAATAGATATGCGATTTCAATTATTTTATGGAATTTTAACAGGAGCAGGTTTGTATCAGGATCACAGAAACGTGAAGAGGTGTTTTAAGGAAAAGCATCTGGGGAAAGAAATTAATTAATAGGCGGTAAATAAATAGATATGCGATTTCAATTATTTTATGGAATTTTAACAGGAGCAGGTTTGTATCAGGATCACAGAAACGTGAAGAGGTGTTTTAAGGAAAAGCATCTGGGGAAAGAAATTAATTAATAGGCGGTAAATAAATAGATATGCGATTTCAATTATTTTATGGAATTTTAACAGGAGCAGGTTTGTATCAGGATCACAGAAACGTGAAGAGGTGTTTTAAGGAAAAGCATCTGGGGAAAGAAATTAATTAATAGGCGGTAAATAAATAGATATGCGATTTCAATTATTTTATGGAATTTTAACAGGAGCAGGTTTCTATCAGGATCACAGAAACGTGAAGAGGTGTTTTAAGGAAAAGCATCTGGGGAAAGAAATTAATTAATAGGCGGTAAATAAATAGATATGCGATTTCAATTATTTTATGGAATTTTAACAGGAGCAGGTTTGTATCAGGATCACAGAAACGTGAAGAGGTGTTTTAAGGAAAAGCATCTGGGGAAAGAAATTAATTAATAGGCGGTAAATAAATAGATATGCGATTTCAATTATTTTATGGAATTTTAACAGGAGCAGGTTTCTATCAGGATCACAGAAACGTGAAGAGGTGTTTTAAGGAAATGCATCTGGGGAAAGAAATTAATTAATAGGCGGTAAATAAATAGATATGCGATTTCAATTATTTTATGGAATTTTAACAGGAGCAGGTTTGTATCAGGATCACAGAAACGTGAAGAGGTGTTTTAAGGGAAAGCATCTGGGGAAAGAAATTAATTAATAGGCGGTAAATAAATAGATATGCGATTTCAATTATTTTATGGAATTTTAACAGGAGCAGGTTTGTATCAGGATCACAGAAACGTGAAGAGGTGTTTTAAGGAAAAGCATCTGGGGAAAGAAATTAATTAATAGGCGGTAAATAAATAGATATGCGATTTCAATTATTTTATGGAATTTTAACAGGAGCAGGTTTGTATCAGGATCACAGAAACGTGAAGAGGTGTTTTAAGGAAAAGCATCTGGGGAAAGAAATTAATTAATAGGCGGTAAATAAATAGATATGCGATTTCAATTATTTTATGGAATTTTAACAGGAGCAGGTTTGTATCAGGATCACAGAAACGTGAAGAGGTGTTTTAAGGAAAAGCATCTGGGGAAAGAAATTAATTAATAGGCGGTAAATAAATAGATATGCGATTTCAATTATTTTATGGAATTTTAACAGGAGCAGGTTTGTATCAGGATCACAGAAACGTGAAGAGGTGTTTTAAGGAAAAGCATCTGGGGAAAGAAATTAATTAATAGGCGGTAAATAAATAGATATGCGATTTCAATTATTTTATGGAATTTTAACAGGAGCAGGTTTGTATCAGGATCACAGAAACGTGAAGAGGTGTTTTAAGGAAAAGCATCTGGGGAAAGAAATTAATTAATAGGCGGTAAATAAATAGATATGCGATTTCAATTATTTTATGGAATTTTAACAGGAGCAGGTTTCTATCAGGATCACAGAAACGTGAAGAGGTGTTTTAAGGAAAAGCATCTGGGGAAAGAAATTAATTAATAGGCGGTAAATAAATAGATATGCGATTTCAATTATTTCATGGAATTTTAACAGGAGCAGGTTTGTATCAGGATCACAGAAACGTGAAGAGGTGTTTTAAGGAAAAGTATCTGGGGAAAGAAATTAATTAATAGGCGGTAAATAAATAGATATGCGATTTCAATTATTTTATGGAATTTTAACAGGAGCAGGTTTGTATCAGGATCACAGAAACGTGAAGAGGTGTTTCAACGAAAAGTATCTGGGGAAAGAAATTATTTAATAGGCGGTAAATAAATAGAAATGCGATTGCAAATATTTTATGGAATTTTAACAGGAGCAGGTTTGTATCAGGATCACAGAAACGTGAAGAGGTGTTTCAACGAAAAGTATCTGGGGAAAGAAATTAATTAATAGGCGGCAAATAAATAGATTTTAAATATTTTATGGAATTTTAACAGGAGCAGGTTTGTATCAGGATCACAGAAACGTGAAGAGGTGTTTTAAGGAAAAGTATCTGGGGAAAGAAATTAATTAATAGGCGGTAAATAAATAGATATGCGATTTCAATTATTTTATGGAATTTTAACAGGAGCAGGTTTGTATCAGGATCACAGAAACGTGAAGAGGTGTTTTAAGGAAAAGCATCTGGGGAAAGAAATTAATTAATAGGCGGTAAATAAATAGATATGCGATTTCAATTATTTTATGGAATTTTAACAGGAGCAGGTTTGTATCAGGATCACAGAAACGTGAAGAGGTGCTTTAAGGAAAAGTATCTGGGGAAAGAAATTAATTTATAGGCGGTAAATAAATAGATATGCGATTTTAAATATTTTATGGAATTTTAACAGGAGCAGGTTTGTATCAGGATCACAGAAACGTGAAGAGGTGCTTTAAGGAAAAGTATCTGGGGAAAGAAATTAATTAATAGGCGGTAAATAAATAGATATGCGATATCAAATATTTCATGGAATTTTAACAGGAGCAGGTTTGTATCAGGATCACAGAAACGTGAAGAGGTGTTTTAAGGAAAAGTATCTGGGGAAAGAAATTAATTAATAGGCGGTAAATAAATAGATATGCGATTTCAATTATTTTATGGAATTTTAACAGGAGCAGGTTTGTATCAGGATCACAGAAACGTGAAGAGGTGTTTCAACGAAAAGTATCTGGGGAAAGAAATTATTTAATAGGCGGTAAATAAATAGAAATGCGATTGCAAATATTTTATGGAATTTTAACAGGAGCAGGTTTGTATCAGGATCACAGAAACGTGAAGAGGTGTTTCAACGAAAAGTATCTGGGGAAAGAAATTAATTAATAGGCCGTAAGTAAATAAATATGAGAATTCAAGTATTTTATGCAATTTTAACAGGAGCAGGTTTGTATCAGGATCACAGAAACGTGAAGAGGTGTTTTAAGGAAAAGCATCTGGGGAAAGAAATTAATTAATAGGCGGTAAATAAATAGCTATGCGATATCAAATATTTCATGGAATTTTAACAGGAGCAGGTTTGTATCAGGATCACAGAAACGTGAAGAGGTGTTTCAACGAAAAGGATCTGGCGAAAGAAATTAATTAATAGGCCGTAAGTAAATAAATATGAGAATTCAAGTATTTTATGCAATTTTAACAGGAGCAGGTTTGTATCAGGTTCACAGAAACGTGAAGAGGTGTTTTAAGGAAAAGTATCTGGGGAAAGAAATTTATTAATTGGCGGTAAATAAATAGATATGCGATATCAAATATTTTATGGAATTTTAACAGGAGCAGGTTTGTATCAGGATCACAGAAACATGAAGAGGTGCTTTAAGGAAAAGTATCTGGGGAAAGAAATTAATTAATAGGCGGCAAATAAATAGATATGCGATATCAAATATTTCATGGAATTTTAACAGGAGCAGGTTTGTATCAGGATCACAGAAACGTGAAGAGGTGCTTTAAGGAAAAGTATCTGGGGAAAGAAATTAATTAATAGGCGGTAAATAAATAGATATGCGATATCAAATATTTCATGGAATTTTAACAGGAGCAGGTTTGTATCAGGATCACAGAAACGTGAAGAGGTGTTTTAAGGAAAAGTATCTGGGGAAAGAAATTTATTAATTGGCGGTAAATAAATAGATATGCGATTTCAATTATTTTATGGAATTTTGACAGGAGCAGGTTTGTATCAGGATCACAGAAACGTGAAGAGGTGTTTTAAGGAAAAGTATCTGGGGAAAGAAATTAATTAATAGGCGGTAAATAAATAGATATGCGATTTTAAATATTTTATGGAATTTTAACAGGAGCAGGTTTGTATCAGGATCACAGAAACGTGAAGAGGTGCTTTAAGGAAAAGTATCTGGGGAAAGAAATTAATTAATAGGCGGTAAATAAATAGATATGCGATATCAAATATTTCATGGAATTTTAACAGGAGCAGGTTTGTATCAGGATCACAGAAACGTGAAGAGGTGTTTTAAGGAAAAGTATCTGGGGAAAGAAATTAATTAATAGGCGGTAAATAAATAGATATGCGATTTCAATTATTTTATGGAATTTTAACAGGAGCAGGTTTGTATCAGGATCACAGAAACGTGAAGAGGTGTTTTAAGGAAAAGCATCTGGGGAAAGAAATTAATTAATAGGCGGTAAATAAATAGATATGCGATTTCAATTATTTTATGGAATTTTAACAGGAGCAGGTTTGTATCAGGATCACAGAAACGTGAAGAGGTGTTTTAAGGAAAAGTATCTGGGGAAAGAAATTAATTAATAGGCGGTATATAAATAGATATGCGATTTTAAATATTTCATGGAATTTTAACAGGAGCAGGTTTGTATCAGGATCACAGAAACGTGAAGAGGTGCTTTAAGGAAAAGTATCTGGGGAAAGAAATTAATTTATAGGCGGTAAATAAATAGATATGCGATTTTAAATATTTTATGGAATTTTAACAGGAGCAGGTTTGTATCAGGATCACAGAAACGTGAAGAGGTGCTTTAAGGAAAAGTATCTGGGGAAAGAAATTAATTAATAGGCGGTAAATAAATAGATATGCGATATCAAATATTTCATGGAATTTTAACAGGAGCAGGTTTGTATCAGGATCACAGAAACGTG